>JAMXBB010000006.1:95536251-95712918 GCA_024138015.1 Lumnitzera littorea
AAATAAAGTCGAAAGGAAACTTTTTTCATTTTTTTTATTTGAAAAAAATAATGAATTAAAAAGAGCCAAATATTTGAATTCATTTTAAATTACTGATTGTATAAATTAAAGTTTATAATTTATTATGCTACTGGATTTGAAGCCTGGATGAAAGTTGTGAATATAAAATATGCGATTAAGAGGTAGAGAAAGAGGAAAAAAAAATATATATATATAAATAAGATAGGAAAGATGATGTAACACCTTAATAATTGATAAGTTATAAAAATATAGTTGTATTTTTTCATTTTTTAGTGAATTCAACTTAGATATGTAGAATCGATAAATTTGGTAAAAAATGTAAGTTTCTAATAAGTTTATATATAAACTTGTTAAAAAAGTAAATTTCTATAGGAAAACAATTTTATAAATGAGTTAACTCAAAAGAGTCTCATAATGTTGTACTCGTAGAATCGTATAGGTAGAATCGTGAGCGATTTTAACTATTATGCATAGTTTTTAAAATCGCAATTCTACTAACGTGATTTTACAATATTACGAGGTTCTTTCGAGTTAGTTGAGGTTTAAAATTATCTTATGTAAAAACTTATATTTTTAATTAATTTTATATGTCAAACTTAGTAAAAATTTACAAGTTTATTAATTTTACATATTTATGTTGAATGGGCTAAAAATAAAATATATGGCTTCTATTAATCTATTGACTATTAAGGCATTAAGTCATCTTCGCTATCTTATTCCCATTTTTTTTTCCTCTTTCTTTTTCTCGTAATCCCTTCTTCGATATTCACAGCTTTTATTTAGTTTCCAACTCTAATATATATGCATTTAAATTTATACTATTAATAACAGAAAATAAGTTGAAACATTTGGTTTTCTTTAATTCACGACTTTTTTTAAACAAAATAATGGAGCAAAAAAAATTTGATTTCAACTTGTCTTTCTTTCGCAAATGTTAGATTAAGAATTTTTTTATTAAAAAACAACTTATTTTTTTTCATTTCTTTATCTCCATCATGTATTTCAAGTTTTTTGTTTTTTTTAACTACTATAAGCATATTTATATATTTTTGGATGCTCTTTTACATAGGTCGTAAAAATTTACATTTCTATATTTCAATTTTAAGTTCCAATTTTGTGAACTTTCTACCAATTCTTAGTGGAATCTCGAGTTTGACAATCACAATGGATAACCATATTGGAATTTGAAACTATTCTATCTACATGGTTAGACCATAGGTATTAGGTGAGTATATGGGTTTGATTTTACAACGTTGTGGGTTTGAGCTGTAATACCCTACAAAGAGGCTTGGTGGAGTTGACTAAAAGCTATGATATCTCATTATGCCCAAAATATAATAATCGTCTTACAAATCAAACATTGTAAGATCTTGCTTGATTATTTAATAATTACATCTAATCATATAATATATAATTATAATACGAATACAACTATGAAATCCAAATTCCTCTAGTAGACTAGAACATATAGAGAACTGAAATCTTCAACTAAGCAATAAAATGAGTAGCCATTTATGGGTATGTGAGTATGCATGCAAGGGTCATGTACATGCTGCATGTTAAATTGCGCTATATGTGATTAGGGAATTGACTTTAATTGCACATATGTGATGATCACGAGAGAAATGTAGGGAAGAGGAGGAGAAAGAGGAGTAGGCGATCTCAACAAGGCTCTAACATTTGTGGTGATAGGTAGAGGAGTCAAGAGGCATCAAACTCCATGGTCGATGAGGAATGGGGTGATGTTCTTCAAATATTTAAGTGTTTGATCTTTCGAGATTGGGTTCTAATAGAGTAACAACATTTGTGCCAAGATCTCTCTTGTCCAAATGAGGGAGAGAGAGAGGCATTTATAGAGGATGGCCATTGTTCTCATTTGTTGGATTGTGATTATGATCAATGACCAAAATTCAATCCTTCCCTTAATAGACCTTAAATAGACTTCTTTTATGAGCTTAGGCCCAATAAGGCCTTATTCTCTTGTGTGAGCTAAGTTGAGAATGGTTGGATTAGATAGACCAATTCAATTAGTTTACTTTAAACCTACCATGTTAAGTCTCCCTTAATTATTCTAAATACATGGATTTGATTCTTTAGGTCTTGTCACCTTAGTTCAAAGAGTTAAACCCAATCAATTAATGGGCTTAAAGCTTAAACTTGAATTTAGCCCTCTACATTTTGCTTACTAACCAAAGTCCTTCGAACGTAGTCGAAGGGATTTAGGTATGGAATGAGTAAAATGACAAAAGTTCCTTGTACAGACCAACTTTGATTTTCTTTCTTCTTTCTTCTTCTTCTTCTTTTTTTTTTTTTTAAATGAGAGATACTTTGATATTAGATTCTTTGTTGTTTGGCCTATTAGATTTGTACTGCATATACACTTCTTTTTCTCTCTTTTCATCTCTTTTGTCTTCATTTTCCTTACAACATCGAGCCTTCAAATATTTAGTAATACTACATCTCGACCTACCATACGATATAAGATACATATGCCCATCTCATTGTTCCTTCTTTCACTTCAATGTAACTTTCCTAATTAGTAAACCCTAGCTCTTACATTGTCACTTCTAGTGTGCATCACCTGCATATCACCTGGATGAAAGGAGCTGTTGTACTGTTCATCACTTGGTTACAACCTACTTTGCTTGAGCTCAGATTTTGCAAACTCAGTTGGCTACTGCTATGTTGATGTCAACATGTTAAGCTACTATACTTCGGGGAGTTCACCTCTCAACTATTGGTACTCTTTGCTACTTACTCTACTCAATTCAGTATGTAGATGTGTATTGAATTGGCTTACTTATTGTGGTCAAGTCTATTGTTGCCATCAAGTGGATGGTGTTGCCAATTTGAAATGCATGCAATCTTTGCTAGCTATTGTTATGCTTCTTAGACATGCTTAGTTTAACCGCTAGTAAAGGATGCTAGGCAAATGCTTCAGCTCCTTTATGCCTTCACATCAACTTAGTTAGATCTAGCATCAGTTGGTTTGACTCAGTTAGTTGTCATTGTTGCCATTTAGAGCTTCTTGATTTGCTTGGTTTGGTTTTGTATAATAAAGAAACTCTATTATGAAAGTAGGTTTGTTTTGTTGACTATGCTTGGATTGTATAGTGAGTTGTTTGGTTGAAGTCATGTCGCTGCGAGCTTAACTTGGGGCACGTGGACTCAACTCAGTCATCTTCGATTGGTATGTGTTGTGATGTCATAGTCTTGGCTTACTCTATCATGAATAGTTGCTGTGTTGGGGTGCTCATGTATCTTAGTTACAACCCAAACCGTTTTGGTCATGCTTGATTGATGGTCATTTATCGAGCCAAATTCTTGCACAGTTTAGGGAGAGAGCCACTTTATGTAAGTAGTAAAGTGTGAAATTCTTGATTGTTGACCTTTTTCCCATCTTGGTATATTGGTTAGTAGATGCTATTAAAGGAGACATAATATACTAGCTAAATGTTGTAGTTGTAGCGAGGATGTGGAGCACTCTTATTGCATGAAGGAAATGCTATAGAACTTCCAGAAGGTGGTTAGCCTTTTAATTAACCAGTAGATCCAATAGCATAAGATATACCGGATTATTTCTCAATCATAATAGAACTATGGATTTTGAACCATCAATTGGAAGCTTAAGAGTAGTAAGTATCTTGCAAAAGAAGAATTTGTTGCTTATGTAAGGTTGACATTTTCAAATGCCATGCACTATAATCCTCCTAGTAATCGGGTTCATATAGTGGTGAGTGGCTGTAATTGAGGTTTGGTCTTTAGTATGGCTTTGACTATTCTTTGGTTTGCTACTACTATTATTCTAATTCTCCATCCTTATTGTTTGAATTGATAGCTAATTTCTAATTAGATATAATTCCCTTTTGTTGAATCTTCTATTGGAACCTTCTTTTCCCTTCCTTTTATTGTTGTTTTACTTACTGTTGTTAGAATGTGACACTTTGAATAGCTTCATGGATTTTAAACTCTTTTTTTTTCTTTTAACGAGTCACACTTAATCTTCATACATCCTTGCATCATACCATATTGGCATGTGTTTAAGCTTCATATTCAAGCTCTTACTTTCTTCAATGCTTTATGAGGTGTTCTAACCCTCTAATATGCTTGTTTCTAAGATCGTAAGAGCTTGTACATAATTTTTCGTTTCATGTGAAATGGAAATTCAATTTGATTTATAACAAGGTAGGATTGAGAGGAAGACTAGTGTAGGTTCTACTGTACTTTGCTTAATAAAAATGTACCAAATGAAGTTAGATATGGATGTTATAGGTTTCTCTTAAATTGGGTGGTGAAATGTTTAAGGTAATGGAGTTTGCATTTCCATACATGTATATGGTTTGAACATGGGTATGAGCCTATGGCCTTGAATGTGACTATGCCGCCTATTTTGGTACTTGAATATAGAGCTTAGTCCAAACATGTGGTATGGAGAGTAGCAACTTATGCTTGCATATATCAAATATGAACTATGAGTTGAACATGACTAACGATATGGAACTTGTCAACTAAACACTCTATGATTATTTTTCATCAACATCTAAATTTCATCCCTTTCATAGCTTACTTTAACTCTTCCTTTTTCTATTTTCTTTTTATGTGATCAATGAGAATCTATGTAGTAGATTGGCTCTTTAGAATGAACGAGATTCTATTATGATGTGTTGGCTTGCTTCTTGAATGAATATACGTAGCTTGAACTTCTATTTTGAGCTAGTGTTATTTTAGTACTCAATTGTCTTTTCCTTCTCATGTTGTGAATAATAATATGGTCCTAACAATTCAATGCTTTTGTTTTTGTGATCTTACTTGTACTTTCATATGTGTCTTCCTATTATGGATTCTTGTATACTTCTCCCTTCCTTTTTTTTTTTTTTTTAAAATTATGAAATCAATGTCCCCTTTTTGTTTATCTTTTGTAGGTAGCATGATCAATACTTGAGGAGTTCGTGATCACATTTTGAGTGGCCATTATCTCAAACTTGCTGCAGTAAGCAAATTGGCATGGCTTAAAGAGGATCTCTTTACCACTCAAACTATGACTGTTTACAACCAATGGTTAAAAGTTTGTGATCATAACTTAAGGACTAGCTCTCGAATTGGTAGCAATCAACAAATTGGCATGATTTAAAGAGGGTAGACTCTTTATTGCCTAGTTATGACTGTTTATCAATTGAGAGTCAAAAGTCTATGGTTGTAACTTAAGGACTAGATCTCATCTTTATAGTAGTTAACAAATCAGTGCGGTTTAAAGAGAGTAGACTCTCTACCACCTGGATCGTTATTGTTTGCAAATTAAGGGCCAATGGAGATTGATCTTCATTAGTAGGTGACAGTAAAGAGGAAAGTAGCAGCAAAATCGACTATAGGTATAATGCTTGGGTCATGCATGGCCTCCTTTTGTGATATCCGTGAAACTAATTGCAATTTGTAATTTGAATTGAACATGAGTCTCAAATCATTAGCACATGTACATATGAGCACATGAGAATTGGGTGTAAGCTGAACACACATGATCTAAACATAAGTCTTGGACGTGAGCATATAAGAGTTAAACACTTGAGTTGAACATAACCCCTCCTAACATAAGTGCTTGTGAGGTAATATGTGAAATGAACTTGACTCTCCCTTAATACAAACACTTGGGGGCTAAACATGTAAACTGAACATGAGGCTTCCATATAAGTATAAAATATGAATTTGAATATGAGCCTTGAACATAAGTGCATAAGAGTTAAGCAAGAGTCCACGAGTTGAGTACACATGAACTAGACATAAGCCTTGCGTATGAACACATAAGAGTTGAACACTTAAATCCAGCGTAATCACTTTGACACAATCACTTGTGAACTTTCGATATGAGCATACATGAGTTGAGCATGTAAATTAAATATAGTACTTTTAGAATGTGAACCAAACATGAGTCTTGAGTATGAATAAACATAAGAGTTGTACATTGAATATGAGTTAACATGAGAGTCAAACATGAGTCCTAAACATCACATGGGCCTTGAATTGGACATGAGCTTTGAACATAACACGAGCCTTGAATATGAAACTAGTCTTGAACACGACATAATCCCTGAACATAAAATGTGTCTTGGATATGAGATGAATCTTGAACTTGACATGATGTAAGGCCTAAACTTAACAATAGGCTTGAACGTAATGTGAGGCTTGAACATGACATGAACACTAAACATGATGTGAGGTTTGAATATGATGCGAGGCTTGAGTAACACATGACCCTTTAACATCACATGACCCTTAACATGATGTGAGGTCTAAGTAAGACATGGCTCTTGAACATGACATGAAGTTTGAACATGACGTGAGCACTATACAGGATGTAAGGCCTGAACATGATATAGGTCTTGGCATCATAGGTTAGACAAAACACTTGATATGTGAGCTAAACACAATTAATTGAATCATGAGCCTTTTCAACATAAATGTAAATAAATATGACCCCATTACATGATTCTAACATACATTAGTCTTTTAACATGAATAGATGAGCTTGATATAATTGTGAGACTACTTAAACTCTTGATCTAAGGCACCTCTTGTAGAACACATATAATTGTGAGACTGCTTAGATTCGATGATCAAACGTGGTCTCTTGTAGAATAGATGCAATCACGAGACTACTTAGACTTAATGATCAAAACGATGTCATATGTTATCTCATGCATTGAGGTAAGAGTTTTTCTTGCAAATGATAATATATAGAAGATCCCTTTAAGAAGTGTTCAATTGCACATATGCAATGATAGTGGCATTGATTGCCTACATCAATAATTCTTTCTCATTAGTCAGTAGAGTATTTCCCACTACTTGATTGTTTGACATAGATTACCTAGATGTTACTTGGATTTGAATGTTAATATGTTAAAGTACTCATCAATGGGATTGTCTCCACTACTTGATGGTAAGAAACATAGCAATTAGTTAACATGAAAGCTATACATGATTATCATGGTGTAATGTGCCCGTGAGAGCTAGTGCTCATCTGCGACATACAAGCTAAGCCTATCATTATACACTTAGGAGATTAGACTCTTACTAGCCAAGAATGATGCATAAACTATATGTTATATTCATTATTGCTTTCTTTTGATCGATTAAGGGGTCTAGTTGCCCTTATTGAGACATAGATGTAATTTTTTTTTTTAAAATTAACTTAGCGTGCTAAGTAGACAAGTCTCATACTTTATAGTGGCAATAGTAATAAAATGAAGATACACAAACACTTATCACATTCTCATTAGAAAATATTAGTGATAGAGAAAGAAACGTCTTTCATTGACATGAAGTATGTATCATTGAGCTTACACGTGAAAAGAAAAGACAACTTTGATAGATATGATAAGGGCATATGCTAGTGTCAAGAGTTTTCACACTTTTGCTAGTGTTAAGAGTTCTCACACTTTGTAGCCTAGAAAGTGCTTTCTTCTTTCATAATAACATTGGTTCACTTGTGTTTCTTTGCACCTTTGCGACAACCATACAACCATGCGTCCTTTTCTTCTGAAATGCTCGTATCTAAGCTTCTTCCCTTATGGGTAGTTGTGTCTTAAGGGGTTCCACTAAGGGTGTCTCCTCTCTATTCGTATGCTCATAAAAAAATGCTGCTTCAGTGAAGTGAGACTCATTAAGCATGAATGGGTTCTTTGTCATAGGAATAAGGACATCCTTTTCATTTTAGTGACCTTTCATGTATTAATGCCATGTTAAAGGTATCATATTATGATTTATAGCCATATCCTTTCTATGAGGAGATGATAAGATACGAGTGAATCAATCACATCAAACCATGTGGAGCTATGGATAGGTCTAACATTGAAATCTACCTTAATGCATCACATTGTCTTCATAGGAGAATCATATAAGCTATTTAGCATGATTAGTTGTTTTACTAAATGTTGAATGTCTACCTTTGCAGCATTGAAAGTAGACATTAGCATAATATTGAGTGAAGATCCATTACTAATAAGTGTCCTCCTAATAGGATAATCATTTAGTACATTTTCTACATATGAAGGACAATAGTGATTAGACTCTTCATGCACATGTTGGCATTAGTGAATGTAATTTCACGTTCATTCATTGAAACTATTCCCTCTATAGGATATCTTGTTGTATGTTTCTTATACTGACCTAATGCAATCCTTATGAGTGTAATTGCTGCTTCGAGCTAAGTATCCTCATCAAAGCTAAGGAGATAAAAGAAATTTCTAAAATTGGTAGTCCTCAATAAAGCAAGAACAACATTATCAGCTTTACTTTTTTAAAATTAGAGAGTCCTTCACCTCTATCTTTATGCACCTCAGTTGGTTGCACGTTTATTTCTTCAATCATTGTAGGGTCATGAGTGATAGCATTCACGATACTACGTTGAGCGTTATGGGCTGATAGTAGATTATTCCTGACATCATTGTCTTCAATAACTAGTTCTCCATTCTAAACCTGTTCATTAAATATCTTCTTCAAAGTCCAACAATCTTTTGTAGGATGACTTAAATTCCTACAAAATCTACAATAGTTAGGGTCATTTTTCTTTTGTCATTTGTTGGTAAGCACTCAACCCTTATGAGCTTGATGTTCTCATTACATAGCCTTTTGTCGAGGAGTGTGTGCACTTTTCCCATTGAGTATGGGTATGCCAAAGATGGTTTGGTGCCTGTAAGCTTCTTACTTCTAAATATCTTTGCCTCTCTTGGGCTAAGTTCATCGATACTATGTGCTTATTAAAACCTACATTTTTGCCCTTTCGTTGTGCCATTGAATTGTTAGTCCTTCTTGTATTTTCAACTAGTGTAGCAAATGAGGCTAAGGAGAGATTCTCCCAGTGCACAACATATTCAATAAACATTCCTTAAATATAAATCTAGAATAGCTCTCTTTTATCCCAAACATCTTGTATATCTAAGGAATGCTTCTTGAAGCGCTCAATATTCTCCTCATGTTTGTAAGGGTGACTCTTTCCTTAGTGAAGAAGAATTTCTAAAAATATATCTTACACATGCTTCCTCGTGAATCAACTAATCTCGGGGGAAGGTTGACATACTGAGTGTAAGCCTCCTTTATGAGTAATTTGAAAAACTCTTTCAATTTCAAGTTATCATCTATACCATACACTTCCAAGGTCTCAATGAACTTTAGTAGGTGTTCTCTAGCAGTTCCCTTGTTACCATTGAATAAGATGAATTTTAGAATTACATAGTCCTAGGGGTACGGTATTGTAGCAATGAGCTAGTGATATGGAAGCTTCAATTCCAACACTCCGGTTCATAGACTTTGCCTGTATCTCGTTCAAGTACATGTCCAAATCTTCTTTAGTTGCGAATGAATCTCTCAAGGTGGATGCCTTTACCCTCTCTAGAGTATGTTGGGTGTACTAGTTGTATTTTATGTCAAGCTACAATTAGTGAGTTGAGAAGAGAGACAAGCGGCAAAGATAAATGTTTCCAAGGATAAAAGAGAGAGGGTCTAAGTAACCTGCAAGTTGTGGGCTAGACTTTAAGGGAGAGCCTATAGGAGTAAGGGAGGTCTTCGTGCAGTGGACTCGGGCTTGGAGGTAGAGTGGTCCCTCATAGTTGGGGCTCACTCGAGTCGGTCAATCAGATCCTTGAGGATTGGGTGTATAGAGGGTAGGCCTTTAAAGTATTTGTAGGCAGGCTTAATGCTTAAGCATGTTAGAGTACTTGGATAAGGCGAGGTGTTTAGTCGCTCAGCTATCGAGGGGCTTCAAAGGGTTTTTACTTAGATTAGGCCTTAGGTTGGCCCAAAATGAGGTATCAATACTTGCATACACCTACCCCACCTCTCCCTTAACCTACCTAACTACTCTCCTTAGTGTTGAGGATGTGAGGAGAGTAGGTTTGTTGGGAGCGTGGACTTGAGGCGACAAAGGTCTTGTTTTGAGTTATGTACCCTTGTATGTCATTGGCTGAAGTGGTGTCTAACACATCCGATAGGGATTGTTTTGATGTACAGCAGTCTTTAGTGTGATTGACATGACTATTGGGTTACTTGAGACATAATGATGGTCTCTTCGGGAGAGTAGTGTACATTAATGACTTCTTTGAGAAGGTAGTGCATATAGGATGTTAGCATATGTAGCCATGTTAGCAATTTATGTTCATAAGGGATTTGAGTAATTGGTTAGTAGAAAGGGACACATAGATGGCTAAGATGTGGTGTACGTCCTTATAGTTAGTGCATACTTTGGTAGTAGAGTACACTGTTCATCTCCCCCTTTGTTTGTCTACATAAAGGGGTGTTTGGAGCCTTCATTTCTCACTTTTGCTTTAAAATAAGGGGACATTCTATCCAAATTTTACCTTGAGAGCTCACTGTCCAGTTCTAGACTTTTTGCTATACTTTCTTTACATTTCACCATTCTTATGTAATAGACATGTTGATTAGAGTGTTTTTGCTTCTTAAGGTGAGCCTTTGAGTACTTTTATCTCGAGCAAGATAGATGAGGGGTACAAGGAGGTAGTCTTCAAGAGGGATGGCAACCTTACTCTCACCCAAACGATGGTGGTGGCGACTACGAAGGAGTGTTGCTTACTTGGTTAAAGAGGAGTATTTTTGCTGCTCTAAAGCCTCAAGATGCATATGCCTTTGATGATAAGGAGGAGCAGGTTATGGAGGATTTGTGTACAATGAATAAAAACCAATTTTGTAGAAGAAAAGGCTAGGTTAATGTTAATGAACCGGACGTTTAAGGATGTGCCCAAGTAGCGAGTCAAGTTGCCTATGTTAGGGAGAAGGCTTACTAGATCACCGGTAGTGATTATTTAGCATGAATATGAAGCCATTCGAGTTCGGGTTGCAACTATCATTTTTGGAGTTCCTTGTAGAGTTCTTCAATTACTTTAAGGTTAATTTGGGCTCCTTCATCTAAATGCCTAGGTGCAATTTCTCAAGTTCAAAGTTATCTTTTTGTGCCAACTTTGGAGACTAATAGCTTGATTGTTCAAGCACTTGTTCTAGGTGAAGAGGGGCCCTCATGGTTATGTTTACATCTCTTTGTAAGATGAGGATTGAAAGTGTTTGAAGGCATCCCTAACAAAGGTAGAGAAGTGGAAGGAGCACTTCTTTCATATTTGTATGCTGAAGAAACCAAAATTTTCAACATCTTGGATAATACTGATCTAGACTAAGATTATCAATAATTTGGGAGGTAAGGATGAGGAAACAAAGGATGAAGTGTTGGACCTTGTTAATTGGAAGAGTTTCTTCATTGATAGTTACTCGAATGTATGCTAAGAATAAGGGGCTCTTCAAGTTTGAGATAGGTACCACTAAACTTTTGGTAAGGAGCAAGTGGTTACTTGTCTACTACATCATGTCATTGTCGCAATGGGGGAGCTTGTGTCTTCTCATCTTTATTAGTGTGAGTGTGCTATTTTTAGTTTTGTTACTTTTGCTAAGTTGTTGTTTGTGCTTGTAGCTATACAGGTGGCTTCTAACAAGATTAAGGAGAAGCTACTAGCATGTAGGAGAAGAGGATACATGCATTGGAATCCTCAAAGAAGAGGAAGGAAATTGTTGTGGAGGAGGAGGGGGAGGGGGAGAGCTTGTAGTGTTTCCTAAAGAAGAGCAAGGAAAATAAGTGAGGGAGGTAGTAGACTATCCTTGAAGTTGTCCAGACCATGATGGTAGCAGTCCTTGTGGCTGTTACTGCATCTTTGAGTGTGAGCGTAGCTTTGGTAGGGTGGTGGTTGTGTTTGGCAGTGAGGTCAATTAAGTTGTAAGGATTGTAGAGTCTTAGAAGGTTTAAGGAGGATGAGGTTACTAGTTCAAGAGGCGACTTAATGAGGCATCGTAGGTTAGTTGAGTGGGTTGAGGCTCAAACACATAGGCAATAAGGGTACTCCAAGGTAACCCTTCAAGATGATGGGGTTCAGGCAATTGACATCCTAAATGATGATGAGCCCATGTGATGGTGATAGGAATCAACTCCTCGAACTAGTCATATGTAGCTGAGCTAGAGGACTGCAAGGACTCACATGGAAAATATTAGCTCGAAATGTCATTCAGGACGAAAATTCCCATTCCGATCTCCATCTTTTACATTACTGCCAATTAGAGTGTCAAACTCTCACAAGTACTAACATAGTTTTTGAGTTGCTAAGCAGTCATGTCGACTTGCTAAGCATAAATGTTGACCTACTAAGCATGCATGTTGACCAGTCGAGTAGCCATACCTATTGTTGAGCCCTTACCATGATCCAAGTAGCTCTAAAGCTGACCGGTGTTAGACTTCTGTTTAAGCTAGGTTATCGAGACACTTGACCAAGAGAGGATCAGAATGCCCTTTAGTACTTAAGCTTTGACCTGAACCAGAGCAAGTCAACTATGACTATTAACTTTCTTTACACTTCATCTAAGCAGGATCCTGCAACTACTAAGTAACCTCATAATTCATTTTAGCTTAGCTAATCGCACTACAAGCCTCTAGTCACCTTGTGACACGTCTTTTAGCACATTATACTAGAATGATTCTCTACTTTTCCATACAATGTATTATTTGCCATCTTTACTCCTTTTAAGAATGTTTTTAGAATCTTTTGTACATTATCTATTTTGTCTTTTCTTTATTTAGTGATAGGAGTTTGAATATTGGCCTTTTAACTTGTAGTCGAGCCTGAAGGCTAGAGGGGATGGAAGGGCAAATCCTCCTGCTATAGCCAACTCCTTCCAATGCCGAGTATCGCCTTGCCAATCAACTTTACATGACGAGCCATATGATTGCCTACTTTTCGAAAGCTTTGTGTCGAATAGAAGACTATCGAGATAGTAACTAGGCCTTGCATACTTACTTACTCACGTTTGGGCTAATCAATTGCTTGGGATCACCTTTGTCGAGAGGATGAGAGATGGACCTCGGACTAATCCTCAATCACCTTTGCTTGGATAAGCAACCTGATCATACTCTTTTGTTTACATCCTCTAACGGCATTATCAATGTATCTCTACCACGTGTATAGGACCATGTGTAGAATCTACTACACTAATAACTGTTTTTCTTCAATATTTATTTTTACCCTTTTGTATTCTTGTACATTACTTCTTTGGGATAACACCCTTTTTGTCTTTTTTGTTTCAGGTAAGTTTCCTTAAATTCATGGGTATAAATACCTCTTGTACATATAGCCGCAAATGATCAGATTATCATCAATACGACTAAATATTCTTCTTTTCATAAACACAGTTTGTTTACTCTTATTTTACTCTTATCCTAACCCTTAAGCAAGGCTAGGTGACGAGTAATCTCATCGAATCATCTCGTGCATCATATCGAGTTGTGCCATGAGTCTTTGAAAGTTTCATTAGTATGTCATATCCTTTGGAGTTATTCATAGGTTTTCCTTACTTTTTATTCACATCTTTGTTCTTTCATGCATTCTCCATCCCCCTTTTTAAGCTTTCGGAAAACTTGGACCCATCCTAGCGATCGACCTTGTTTCTTCTTGGTTACGGTACGCATCATTTAGTGTAACCTTAGTTGAGGTCATATAAATACCTTACTTCCTTGTATGTAGACAACACATTATTACATTATTGATCATTACCAGTTTTCTTTCCTTAGTAACCTTAGTGTTCTCACATTCTCTTAACTCTTATCTATTCCCTTTAGCAAGCAGTAATGGTGAGTGATCTTATAGTTTGGGCCAGTAAGTCATATCTAATGAATTGTAGGACGAGTAAGATCAATTGATTTATCATATCCAATTAGTAGCTACTTGGATTTGCTAACCACTTTTACTTTCTTTTAGTTCTCATTTGTTGTGGTGCTTCTTTATGTATACGACCTTAGAGACACATAAAATGGGTAGTCTAGGATAAGTAGTCCATAGTGCAATAGGTGCCCGAGTAGTCTATAAACTAAGCCACCAAGCCCACACTACATACAGTCGATGATATGGATCGTCATGGATGAACACACGGAACTTAGTATCATATGAAAACCAATGGATGGGTCCGGACCATGAGATGGCCTAAAAGATAAATGAAAGTCGAAGGTTTAGCAAATCTCGTGCACTAACTCTATAGATATGACACATTGTAGAACCACATACGAACTTAAGACTGGCCAGATGTGACATACCGGTCCGAGTAATAGGGTCGCTCACCATAATTCTTACTAAAGGGATTGATAAAAGCTGGTAGAGAGAGAGAGCTTTCCTAGAGAAAAGACTCAAAAAGGGGGGGGGGGGGGGGGGGGGGGGTCATTAAAAATGTTAAAGTCTCTTAAAACCCTATACAAGTGTTCTATTTATACAAAGTGGTAAAGTTGTAAGTAAATAAAATGACTAAGAATGCCTTAGTGGCAATTCTGTAAATATAAGATAGACATGAGGCTAATTACAAGTAAAATACAAGAAATAGAAAATTCGAATACATAAGTAAAATAGACAACTAAGTGAGATCTTCGAGTGGGGACTCATGCTTTGATTCCAAAGAGTTGTTGAGGACTCGGAGTTGTAATCTGGGTAAACCTGATTCTGGACGACCTGTCTTGTCCGGGGCCGACTCAATATGTCCGGTGTCAACCTAATATGCTTGGGATTGACTTGATATGTCTAGGGCTGACCTCTCGTAGGCATTGGCCGAGCTAATATGATAGTGGATGACTTCGTGTGGTCAGGTCGATCTAGTATTGACGTGGTCAACCTGTTTGATATGTCCCGATGCTGTTGAGTTAATATGGAATAGGTGGGTAGCTTCATCATAATCGAACAGATCTTGGCCGAACAAATCAACCTTAGTAAAGTATGGTAGATGGGCAGGCAGGATAGTCTTGAATAGTTGATTTGAGTAGACCCAATAGAATGGAATAGAGTTGACCATAGTAGGGTAGAATGAATAAAGTATAGTAAGGAAGACATGGCAAAGCAAGGTACACATAGTAGCCTAAGATAGATCTTGTAAAGTACGTTAAGTCTTCCAATATTTCCATAGTCCATGTATAGGTCTGTGGGAGGGCTCGATTAAGGCAGAGTGAGGTGTACTCATCCTAACAAGGTAGACCTAATAGAGCAGGGCAAGCTGTTTAGTAATGATAGAGCATATAAACTAGCCTTCCTTTCGCATGGAGCTCATGAGCAAGCCTCTTATGTAGTTCGAAGCCAAGCATGTTGTCGAGTCGGTGCCTAGAATCCTATCAGTCGAGCTTAAGGCAAGCTTTAGGTGATTTTTTGATGGGAAGAGGATGTATGTGAGAACAAAGCCTTCTATTGCTCTAGTAATAATGGTCACCACTACTTAAGCTTCCACCCACTTGGTAAAATAATCAACTACCACCAAAACAAATTGCTAAGCTCTGGATGCCTTTGGGAAAGGGCTAAGCACATCTTAGTCCCCATTGGGCAAATGACCATGGGCTTGTCATAGGATGTAAGTTAAAGCTTAATGCATGGGAGTTCGAGGCATGTTTTTTGCACTTATAGTATTTTTGGACTAAGGTTTTGGCATCTTCCTTCATTGTTGGACAATAATAGCTTAGGTAGAGGGTTTAGATGTATAATGTATTGAAATTAATATGGTTACTATGTACTCCAGTGTGGCCTCTTCTTAGGTCTATATGACTTCTTCAAGTTTGAGACATTTGAGGAGTGGTATGCTCTGGCTTGATGGTGCAGAACACCATCGATGAGCATATAGTTGATGAATGTGTTGGCTAACTTCTTCACTTTGGTTTAGTGTTTTGACAATGCTCTGATCTTCAAATATTCTATTATTAGGTCCATCTAATAAGGCTGGGAGTTCGCAATCATATCTTGAAGACTTCTTGTTCTCATCCTCCTATACTATGCTCTAGGAGGTATTAAATGAAAAGGATTTTGTCATTGTCATGCTATACTAGGACAATGGTAGAGGCCAACATAGACAACTTGTCCACTTCCAAGTTCTTTGCATGGGGGATTTTATTGATCTTCTAAGAAGTGAACACGATAAGGAGCCCTCGGATTGTTTGGAGGTATTTAATCATTGTCTCCCCCTTTGTTTCATATTCTCCATTTAATTATTGAACCACCAACATATAGTTCGAGTTGATGTTTAATTTGTATGCTCCGATGTCCTTAGTTATAGTGCCTCGTATTCCACTTCATTGTTGCTTATTGAGAATTCGAACATTAAGGCATGGAGCACCTTTATTCCATATGAGCTTTTGTAGACACCTTATTTTTACTCTCTTGTAATTTTAGATTTTTGTTTCTTTAGAATAAAGGGTCCTAATATAGAAAATTTAGAAAAAAATTACAAAAAATTAGAAAATTTAGAAAAGTGCAAAAAATAGAAAAGTTAGAAAATTGGGAAGAAAGGTATAATTTTTAAGTAAAATGTACTTTTTAGGTAAATAAATTATTTTTAGGAAAACAATATTTAGAGTTGTAAATGATTTAATTAAGTAACACTTTGTTTTATAGGGTTTTTAGGTTGTTTCATAGGTTAATCACTATTTTATTGAATAACTTAACAAGGTACAGGCCAATGGCTTGATGGTACCATACTTTGACTTGACATTGCATATAACTTGGAGATCTTATGTTCAAATCTCACTATAGGTACAAAGTGCCATCTATTTTTTCACCCAAAACATACTTGCCAAGCATTGAAATGCCATTATGCCACGTGTTTACTGTGGACACGTGGTATTGCTCCATTCGGCTATATGCTGATGTGACATCGTCTACATGTCAAGTTATGTGTCTTGATACATGGTATGATGATACGTTGGCATTTCTACCACATGTTCACCATATGTCTTGTCAAGACACGTGGTACAACAACAGTGGATTGTGCCGCTGACGTGGCACCATACCACCACTACGTTAGCACATTTCCCCCCTTTTTTTCACCTCTTTCCTTTTTTTTTTCCTAGAATTCTACAGTTTACCGCTGTGGTTAGCTGCTTTCAGTTTAAATTTCAAGCCCCTTTATGTTGTAGTTTTACCAAATCAATGGTGAAATTGCACACTAGACATGGAATATTGCAGATTGAACCCAAAAACTATTCTTGATTCATCCACTAAATTGGTCAAATCCGTGTTAGAAAAGCAAAAAAAAAAAAAAAAAGAAAAAGAAAAAATCAACTTTGCAATTGTAGCTTCATATTAATCCAAGCACGATTTAAGCATTTCAAGGAAAATAAAAGCTTCCAATTGAGTGTTTTTAGAAAGATTGAACTCTAATAAGCATGTGTTAACCAGAATTTACAAGCTTTTCCTATTCAAATCTGAATGTTTAAGTAGGTCAAAATGTGCACGGTCAAGCTTGGGTTTATGGTGATTAATCACTTTCCTTCCTTATTTTGAGCTCTAACACCATAAATTAGAGCTCGAACAAGCACTCCAGATACAAACACTTATCAATTTCCACTCAAACTTTACCTAAACACTCTCTTAAGTTCTCTCTCTCTCTCTCTCTCTACAGTGACCCTACTCTCTTTGTCTTGAAATCATTCAAGCTCAAAACTTTTCGAGCAAAGCCACAACTACGAATAAACTCACTCCAAACTTTGAAGTTTGACTTGTCTTACCCTTCGTCGTGACTTAACGCATCATCACCAACAACTTCAATCCAAAACCTTAACAGCCTACTTCAAAACCACCATGTGCTACTACTTTCATCATAACCTAATACCATAGCCAAACTCATTGTGGCCTAAAACTTAGAACTACTTCCCTCTTACTCGAACACATATAGATGACACAATAGCCATAGCCTTAGCCAAGACTACTCATACGCAAGCTATGCAACCAAACAGTTGCATACCCTAATCCCATCCTTATATGACCCAACAGTAGCACCAATCCCTAATCTCTAATCCATCATCTATTATAGCAACCTATTACAACATCAATGCCCTAAACACTCAGCAACTTAAACCCCTTCAATCGAACTTGATGAAACTACCTATGTACCAAGCACATAATAGAGAAAACACATGCAGTAGTATCACTGCGACACCCTTCAACCACCTAGTTGCACCTCTCTCTTGCATGTACTACCCAATAAGCCTACCACATAGCCACTTAACTCGATGGTAGCCCCATCCATGCACACATACCTAGCAAGGAGCCACTCTCATTCCATGCATGTTGTAACCCAACACATACTCACAAACTTGATGACCAATATAGAGCATCAGCCCTTTTTGATTCGGCCTACTATATTACCTATCTACAGACTCCCTCAATTGTGACCTAGCAACACCAACTAACCTAAAAGCCAATTGACAACTACGAAAACACCTAATGTAGTAAACCTAACACCCAATCACCGTAGTGCCAACAATTAAACACATATGCTAAGCCCCAACTCACTTACGATAGCAACTGTACCCAACCATCATAACTTAAATCTCTTCGACCGGCTGAAGCCAACCATAGTGCAACAGCCCGTAATTAAACAACAACCACTCCCTTATCTTGGTAAACAACCATCCAACTACGCAATAGTAATTGACATACTACAACTGATCATAGTCGTGACACCTACTACGTGCACTTGCAACTACTATCACCACCCTAACTTTGGAAACATCCTAAACGGCTATTGTTGGCCATGGCATCAAGACTACCCCTCTAAGTCTAGAAAGAAACACATGAAAACACCTTTCCTCGCTCGTTTTGGTGGCCGTGTTGTCCGAAATCAAACTACCCCTAGAGTTTATTCCAATATGTGACTTGGATTCGACTTGAAGATATGTTTCAGATCCCTTTATTGAACTGAAGATCAATTTGCGCATCTTCCCTAGTCTAACCTTTGTCTTGATTCATGCTGTGTTGTATTTTTTTTTAATTTTTTTCCTTATTTTATTTTATCTATGTATTTTTGTATCCATAATATGTAATTGTAACAAAAAAAAAAAAATCGAAAAAAAGGAAAAGGAAAAGAAAGAGAAAAAAAGAGAGGTAAGTTTAGTCTATTTTCTTCGATAAAAGCTAAAGAAAAAAATGAATAAAATAATGAAATAAAAAAATAATAAAAAATTAAAAATTATTTTATAACTTAGAAAAAATCCACTTTCCAAATAAATAAAATAAATCAATCCTTTTTTTCAAAATTAGTACTTTTCTTAGAGTTTTTAAAATAATAATAATAATAATAATAATAATAATAATAATAATAAATCAAGTTTAAGACCTTTTTAGAAAATTTTCTTTAAACAACTCAAACTAAGTAAAAAATGTAAACTCAACCTTTTTTAAATATTAAAATGGACTCATCCACCTAAAGTTTTCATGAACAAACTAAGGAAAGTTTAATCCTTATTAGAGGGTATATAGATACCTACAGGGTGATTTAAAATGGGAAAATCTTTTTATTTTTTGTTTTGTAGATAATTTTTAATTTATTATTTTTTGCAAAGTTGAATTAGTTTATTTATTTATTTATTTTTGTGAATGTATGATTGCTAAATGGATATTTTAAAAGATAAAATTAATTTTAGAAAATTAAGAGTGATACATGTCAAGGGTTTATAAAAGTTAGCCTTCGAGCTCAAATCTTTAGTTTTCAAAATCATTTCTTTTTAAAATTGGTTTTCCAGTAGACTAGTAGCTAAGTTAAATTGATCCATCCAATCAATTTAATCTAACCTATTTTTCTCGACTTCGGTCGGGTGGCAACTCGAAACTTTCAAAAATAGAAAACCAACTTTTTTTAACTCTTAGTTAATGGTTAATTTTAAATGGGTTAGGGTTTAATACTAACCGGGTAAAGAAAAATAATAAATATCGGAAAAAATTCAAACTCGATAACCTTATAGTGTTATGCCAACCCCATTCTCCCCTTAAGTGGAGGAGCCCTTGACATAGAGAGTCTATATTGGTGTATCAATGTCCATCTATGTTTCCACCTCTCCTGTATACTATGTGACTAAGTTTGGGAGAGCTTGAGCCTTAATTACTTACCTTGGCTAGTATTGGATGGCATGAGCACTAAGCTCAAGGGCGTCCTTAACCATCCTTCCCAAACTGTCTGGACTTTTTAGAATGGCTTAAAGAGGTTGGTCAGTCAGTACAATGATTGGGAAAGCTTGGAAGTTTTGCTTGAGCTTATGTATCAGGATGACTACTGTGACGGTGAACTTATCGATCTTGGTGTATTTGTTTTCTGGTCCTTATAGGATGTGGCTTACATAATACATAGGCTTATGGTCTTGTCTGTCTGCTCAGATGAGGATTGAAGATAACACATTGTCACTTATGGTGAGATATAAGTATAGTTCTTCACTGGAGATGGGTTTTAAGAGCACTGGTATGCTCTCTCAGGACTTATTTAAAATGTTGAATGCTTGTTGACATTGGGTTGTCTAACTAAACTTGGAAGGGTTCTTCAAGAGCTTGAAGAATTCAAATCACTTATTGCGATTCTAGGTATGAAGCAATTTAAGGTAGCAACCCTCCCTCTGAGACGCTGAACTTCCTTTATTGTTCTTAGGGCTATCATGTTACGAACTGCTTGGATTTTGTTTGGATTGGCCTTAATTCCTTGTTTAGTGACCATAAAGCCAAGGAATTTTCCTTATACGACCCTAAAATTACATTTTTGGGGGTTAAATTCAATTTGATAGTGGCAGTGGTCAACTACAATAAAGTAGATGGACAATGTGGTGATGTATGCATCGTCAGCCAATCGCACTAGTAAGGTGATGAGTCCCTTGGCTAGCATAGGTCTATTGCTTTCAAAGCTTGTAGGGTCGTGTTTGTATGTTTTAAGGGACTTATCGACCTAGTTCTTCATTTGCTCGTAGGCATGGTAGAACAAGATGTTAACCTAGCTGCCACTATTGATGAATATTTTAGGACATTGAAATAGTCAATCTTAGTGTTAATGACTAAAGCATCACTATCTAAATAAATGATGCTGTGTTTGTTGTTTGAGGTAAAATTGATAATGTTATCCATCTTAGGTTTCTTAGTTTGATAAGGTATACTTTGTGTAGGGTAGATGTAGAGGCATTGTCTCTAGTGAGACTAAGGCATCTAAAGATGGTATTTACTTGTCCTTACCTACTGTGGCGATTTTGATCATCGGTAGCATCATCTCTTTGTTGGATTTAGTACTATTGTTGAGGTTGTTGTTGTTACTTAATTTGACAATGCTGGGTTAGTCATTGGAGTTGGTTTCTTTCATAAGCAATTAAGTGTTCGATGTAGCCCTCGTAAACAAGGCCTTCGATCGCATTCTTGAGGTGGTGGCTCTTATTGGTGTTGTGGCTATGAACTTGGTGGTAGTCGTAGCATTTGCCAGGGTTGGTTGCATTGGGCGTTTCTCTAACATTAGGTGGTTGGCGAAGTTGCTCTCAGATACCGTACATGACCTCTTTGAGGGGGCGGTTAAGAGGTGTGAATGAGGGGTAGTCTGCAAATCTTTGTTTTTGCTTATCTCTCCTTTCTTTTGAAGAGGAAGTCTTGGTGCCTCTTAACAATTGTTGTCAACTTCAAATCTTGCTTTGATGGCGTCTTATTGTGGAACATATTTCTTATCAACTCGCATGAACTCATCAAGTGAGTTCGGCTTGTTGAGAGATACTACATCAAAGAGCTTTCTAGTAGGGTCAATTCTTGTAATCAAGGCTTGGAGTGTTATTCCTGTATCAAGCATAAAGACTTGAAGTTTCATGCGGTTGAAGCACTTCAGGTATGCAAGTAAGAACTCATTAGGGTGTTGTCTTGCATTGTAAAGCATCGAGGTGTCTTTGTGTAAGAGTTTAGACCTAAGGAAATGCTATTGGAACTTGCTCACTAGGTTTTCGAAAGACGTGATGGAGCTATCGACTAGGGTGTTAAAATAGAGTAAAGATGCCTTCGCTAGCATGTTAGGGAGAGCCTTACACATGATGGTGATTATAAAGATGTGAAGGCTCATAATGGTATAGAAGTAGACTAGGTGGTCATTTGAGTTACCCATTCCATTGTAGGTGTTGAAGTGGGGGAGCCTCATGCCTTCAAGTAGTCCTTAAGGATAAGTGGCGTGAATGGACTCTTTACTATTGTTGAGCATGATGCTTGGATCGATGACTCGACCTTCTTCTGGTTACATACATTAGATGCGCAACAGACGTGACCATCCAAATCTTGGATGCTCATCTCCTCGAACGCTTTTCAGGATTTTCTTAGGGATAGGTCTTTGCTGGGTTTGCTTATCACAGAACATTTACTTTGCATATGTATTTTTCTATGATTGTGGTTTAGCCAATCGTACAGGTTTTTAAGGGCTTATTGGTTGTGTTGAACCTAGTTGCACGAACACACTGGGCATGAAGTTCTTAGGTCGTTGTTTTAGCTAGGTCGCGAGGATGATTTGATTGTTGGTTCTTCATTTAGTCATTTTTGGGATGCATTTTTAAGCTAAGCCATGTCTCTTTGGATAGCAATAGTAGACTCTTGAATCCTTCGATTATCTTTAAGTAGTTGTTGGTTAAGTATCTTGGTTTGTTGAATTTCGTAGGCTTAAGTGTTAGGTTCAGGGTATGTTGGTGAATGTCGCTGTGGAGGTAACCTGTTACCATTACTCAACTATGAAGCTTGTAGATTGTTATTTTTACTTTTATCCATCTTGTACGGATTGGCCTAGAATAGTGGGCACCAAAATGTTGACTGTGGTGAATCAACTAAATGTGACAAGGTGGGGTAGATTTCAATTACTTGGATAAGGGTATTGATGGGCTTTGATATTGATTGGGCTCCTTGCTTTAAGTTACCTAAAAAAGCCCTTGCTCAAGTTAGTAAGGAGGATTAAAGAAAAAAAAATTGAGAGGTATCTAAGTGCTCTATGATAGGAATCAGGCTACTGAGCCCTTAATCTATAGCTGGGCTAGAGGATTAGAAGGACTGATGTGGCTAATCCTCTAGCTTTAGCCGACCTTTGTTGAAGTTGAGCTACTCCTTCCTACTGACTAACTCTATACGCTGAGCCGAGTGATAATAATCTCTCGAAAATCATCTACCGATCAGATGAAAGCTTTGTTGACAACCTCCACTTTTCTATTCACTCTTGTTCGGCATGTTCGAACCGGTCCTTAGTTCAACAACATTTGTGCTGTAACTGCTCCTCTTTGGCTGAGCCCACATATGTTCGGAGCTTCTACTCAGTACCTTTGCTTAGCAACTCGGCTTGGCAAAAATTAAGTTGATTGTATGGAATTATTTTTTTTTTGCTAGAAAGTCATCCACCCACCGCGAACTAAGTGTCTGAGCAACTATGTGCTAGAATCCTCCGTGCAAAATATTCATTTTAGCTGTATCTTCTTATTGTACCATTTATTATTTCTTATACATTACTTCTTTAGGATACTACCCTTTTTGTTTTTTTCCATTTTTAGGCAAGTTTCCTTAGTTTCTCACTTATAAATACGTATTATACATGTAGTCGCATATCATCATCACCAATATATTGAATATTTCCTTTTGTAAACAATTGCTCTTGTTAGATTATTTGCTTATTTCACTCTTATCTTAACCCTTAAGTAAGACGAGGTAGCAAGTAACCCCATCGGAGCAACTCGTGCATCATATTGAGTTGTGCTATAAGTCTTCGAAATTTTTACTAGTGTATCATATCATTTGGAGTTGTTTGTGGGTTCGCTTATTTCCTTTCTTCTTCCATTCTCTCATACATTTCCATTACCTATTTCAAGTTTTCGGCAAGCTTAGACCCATTCCTATGACCAACCTTATTTGTTCTTGGCTTTGGTTTGCATTACTCTAGCTCTTTAGGAAAGGTGCTCGAGTTAAGTAGGGGTGAATACGTTAAAGGAACTATAAGGTTCTAAGGGTTTGAATCCCTTTACTTGTTGGCTCCATGCACTATTTATAGTGTAAGGAGTATAACTACCTTAGGCACACGTCAACTTATGGTTTGTCCATACCAGCTATTGGTAGGGGATATGCGCTTAAGGGTAGACAGGGTGACTCTTGGTGTTGTTTAACTATGACTGCACTAGTAGCCATGTCTATAATTTGAGGCTCTTACATCTCCAAAGCATGTTAGGTGTGTTGGTCATACCACGGATGTCAGGTCACAATTAATTAGTTGAGTTGAGGGATGGGTACTATAGACAAATGTTTTTGAGGATATAAGAGAAAGGGCCTAAGTAACCTATAAGTTGTGGGCTAGACTTCAAGGGAGAGCTCGTGGGAGTAGGTGAGGTCCTTGGACAGTGGGCCTAAGCTTGGAGGTTGAGTGGTCCCTCATAGCTTGAGCTTACCTAGGTCAATCAATTAGATCCTCAAGGATTAGGTGCTTGAAGAGTGGGTCTTCAAAATATTTGTGGATAGGCTTAGTGTTTGGGCATGGTGGGATGATTGGATCAGGCGAGGTGTTTGACTGCCTAGCTGTCAAGAGACCTCAAAGGTTCTCTACTTGGATTGGGCCTCAAGTTGGTCTAAAATGAGGTATCAACACAACTAATTTGGATGATTCATTGGGAAGAGAATAGAAAAAAAAGAAAAAAGAAAAAAGAAAAAATTTAGGTACATTTGTTTACCGTGGCACATTGGTTATCTTGTATCCATGAGTGTATATGTAATTTATGTATCTCCGTTATTGTACGCAAATTTATAGTTGAAAGGAATGCGGTTCATACGGTAAGAATCCTTGATTTCAAAGCCTTTCAATATGCAAAGACTATCCTGTTATCGGCTATGGGCAACCGAGAATCTTCGGCTGGTCGATCAACTTGTTCGTATAAATCATATTCTTAATTTTTTTTTTTCAAAATTATTAAACTGGTGATTTTACCCAAACTCATCAGAGAATATATAAAATTGGAATCTAAAAGTTTTTATATCCTAGGAGAACTAACTTTCGAAAACTATAAATATGTGATATGGAAGGAAACCTGTATTTTGATTTGCACGCTAACTCAATTACCATAAGTGAATTGAAATAATTATTAAATTCTGTGGAAATTGATAAGAATAGATTACAAGAGAACTCTCCTTAAGATTTCAATAATTACGATAAATACAAAGCCCTCAAACCCGGGGTGGGGAGGGGAGGGGAGTTGGGGTGGGAACCTACAACTAATTACTGAATGAATAAATTAATAAAATAATAAAAATTTTCGTGCACATTGCACACCATCCAACGTCCACAAGATTGCACCATGCAAAGTTGACACATCCACTAGGTGGCGCCATGCAAAGAGGACTTCCACATGAAATAATCCATGCAACAAATGTGTCTGTATCCCGTCTATGCAGCAAGTAGTGAAACTTCAATAATTTGATGGATAAAATAAATCTTCTAGACTTCGGAAATTAAACCCATTAATATGCTTACAATAACTTTGAAAAAGGGAAGAACTTAAAAATACATGGTAGAAATAAAATTTAGTATAAATTCTGATTATAATATAAGCTATAATACAAGTAACCGAGCACAAAATAATTATGTTGAAAAAAACTAAAATATGAATATTATTATTGATATAAATTGCATTATAATATAAATAATTATAATATAGTACAAAATTAAGATAAATTATTAATTATCAGCTTGCTTATCATAATCAAATATGCAATCACCTCTCTCATGACTATCATCATTATCGTTATCATTATCATTATTATAAATATTGTGACTAGCATTGCTATCAATAATATTCATATCTTTTAACTCCAAATTTTTTTTTGAAATAATAATACTCTATACTTTATCTTCAATAGTACACATAAGTATCATGAATTTCGTATTATCTTGAGTCTTTTACCCTTAACTCTCTAAATCTAAATGTGTAACAACTTTTTTCCATAATGTCACCTTCAACTTTTTCCTTAGCTCTTGCACTTGAAAGGATGCATACCTAATCAATTCTCGTTCAATGAATTAAATATATCTTTTTCTTCAACCATTCATTAATATATAAGAGAGATATTTAATTTTGAAGCTAATAGATTAATTAGTTTAAGTTAAAAAAAAAAGTAAATATAGTGTTTTTTTAATCATAATTAGATGTATGGTTATCAAAATTGTGATTGTACTATTCATTTAAATGCATAAAATTGGTAGAATAATATAAAATGCTACAAAATCAATAAAATTATATATTTGTAGAATTATACATCAAAGTTTATAATTTTTTCAAAAGTTTATATATAAATGATTTTATATCTATTTTAATTAAGAAGAATATTATAAAATCATAAATTTATGAAATCGTATTTTTAATTCATGATTTTAACAACTATATCGATACATTTCTTTTAAATTTTATAACCTAGTTCATTTTCTTAATTTTGATAGTCAATAGATCCAAATTATTGAGATACAAGTGTAAGTTAGAGAATCTTATATTAGAAAGACATGGGTCATGTGAAAGGTGTATAAATGGAGAAAGCCTTTTAACTTAATACCTAAGTGTTTGGGTTAGATGTAGTATTAAGCTGATGAGTATGTTCCTTTACATGGCCCATACTTAGAGTTTCTTCCTAGTGATGAAGGCTCCACATACCAAACAAATGATATCAGAGTTGATAGTTCGACATTAGGAAGATGACAAAAACTATGTTGCCATTTAACCCTCCCTTGGTTAGACTACTTATGTAGAAAGAAGAGTAGTGTGGTGGTGATTCAAGTGAAACCATGTATGGTGTTGTGCTTGATTGTTCGGTTTTATTTTCCTTAATACGATTAGTATAAAATTTTAACCCATTTCATACTAACACAGCTAGAGATTAAGGAAAACTTGGTTTTTTTTTTTTTTGTGAGTTTAAAAACTTAGAGTTACCATTGATTAGGGTCAAGAAAAGGAATTGATTAAAACCAATTAGATGGATTGATTTCAATTTAGTTACTAATGTGTGAGAAAATCAATTTTAAAAATGATTTTTGAAAGCTAGATATTTTGAATTTAGGGGCTACGTTATTAAATCCTAAATGTGTGCCACTTTAACTTTCTCATTTTAGTTTTAGTTTTTAAAATACCCTTTTAACTTGAAAGAACAATTATAAATTTAGAAATAAAGAAAATTAATTTTATTTACAAAAAAAGAGGAAAAAAATGAAATTAAATTTATTTACAAAAGGAAAATTAAATTTTTTTTCTTATTTTAAGTTGTCTCGTAGGTATTTATGTACCTTCTAGTAAGGATCAGATTTTCTAAAATTTGATTTTGTGAAACTTAAATGTATTGGTTTATTTTATATTTGAAAGTCATCAGGTTTACGTTTTAATTTATTTTATTTTATTTTAAGTAAGATTGTAGAAAACAATTAAGTTTGAACAACTTATTTTTAAAAAACTTTAAAATATGCCCTAACTTGAAAAGTTCTATTTACTTTGTCTATTTTAGGAAAAAATATTTTACTTTAGTGGCAAAAATGGATTTTATTATCATATAAACATTTATAAAAATAAAAGAAGAAATAAATAAATAAGTAATTCTTTCATTTTTTTTTAAATAAGTAAATAGCTACATAAATAAGAGAAAAGATGGAAATAAATAACTAATTTAGAACGAAAGGAGGAGGGGTAGAACTTGGGCTGAGTTTGTGAGTTAGGGAGTAGACAAATGGAGCGGTTCAAGTTAGATCTTAGATGAGAATTGACTTGAGAAGAAAAAGAAATAGCAATGGTGAATAGGGAATATCCAAACTGTCCTAACGATTATTTTAAGCAAAGAAAGTCATTTTTATAGGCTTATCATTAGTGAAAGGTCATTTGGTATTAGTATTGGCAGTCATATGGTGTTAAATGATAACGATTTTGGTGGTGGCTAAAATTGGGTAGAGAGAGAAAGTGTTGGGAGAGGTTGAAGGAATGGTTATTGAAGTCAGATGAGGGTAGTTCTAAGGTTATTGAGAGTGGCAAGTAAGTGGTTTTGTGTGGAGAGATGGTGGTTGGTGATAGTTGTGAAGGTGTTTGGTGGCTAAGGCTTCAACTTGTTGGTTCGTTATATGGAGCTTCTCTTGAAAGCCTAAGATGTGGGGACCTCATAAATAACAACAACTGATCTTGAAAGGCTACAAATTGAAACAATATATATATATATACAGAGAGAGAGAGAGAGAGAGAGAGAGTTAGGCATAGTTGAGGGAGAAAGCTCTTGGGATTTATGTTTGGACCTGTTTGAGTGGTTGTTGATGATAAAATGGGGATCGAAATGCCTATTTATATTTGTATTAGCATGAGCATGCTTAGCAAGTGCAATAATGGCCAAATCTATCTTGTCTATGCAAGCTTGGGGGGATCTTGATTTCAAGGAAATAAATGAGATTTATGGAGATTTGTCAATTGGGCATGTGTTATGCTTGCTTTTATAATTGAATAGAAGCTTTAGTTACTTCCTTTGGTGCTTGCATTTGTAGATCACACAAGTGATATAATCTTATGTTCTAGATTTTTTTTTTTTGAGGCCAATTATATCCTTTAAATGAATGTACCTAGATGCTCTTTTAGGTCTAATGCTAAGTAATCCATGTGATCTTCATGATTTCACCACTATTTTGGTAAAACCTTAAAGAAAATTGAGTTAGAAAAAGCCATGGACAATAGGGACCAAGTTGGAAACACATGAGATGATAGAGGAAAAAGAGAAAGTGAAGGAAAAATATCGTATCAACCAATAAGTGGCTGACACCTAGCGTCCAGTAAAAAATAGAACACACCCCTTGGATTGTGGCTTAAATCCATGATTGCTAACATATGAGCTTATGATTTAACTAGCTTAGCTAACTTTAATACCCAACATATCTTGCAAACTAAACATATATATGCTAATAGACTTGCTTGGATTGATTTTAAAATAGAAAATTTAGTTTGGGCCAAATTCAAGCCCTAATCAATAGATTCCCAAAAAAGAAAAAAATTAAAATGCACCAACTTCCATGAGTGAGTCTAACACATATATGTTAAGATTATTTTTCAAATTGAGTCCAATGCAATGGTTATATGTGCTTGGGTTTGTTGAGCATGTAGTTAATTCAAATATTACTTCTTTTTTTTTTGTAAATTAAACAATTTAAATCTAATTAAGGTGTCATTTGAAGTCACAATTAACTGAAATGAATCTTATTCTTATAAATAAAATATCAAACATCATTCACGATCCAAATATTAAATTTTCAAAAGAATTTAATATTCTCAAATATAACTCGAAATTATTAAAATTGCATGTGTGCACTTTCACTTTATTTAACCCTTTCCAAGTGACTCGAAAAAATGATCTAAGACCAAAAAATCCTTCTTTCTTAATTTTTTTTTTATATTTTTTTTCAATTTTCAATTTTTTTATTTTTCTTATCTCTCTATTTTTTGTATATTTTTCTAATTTTCTAATTCTTTTTTTTTCTTTTGAATTAGGATCCTTTTTCTTTATTTCTAAAAATTCCTAAAACTACATAGTGCAAAAATGGGATCTCTACATAAGGTAAGTAGGTAAGATGCAAGCTACTCACATGGTAGGCTTAGTAGAGTTAATTGACAATCTATTAATGAGGTCATAGAGGTTTTTGCTAAGGTGGGAGTAAGATCTAAGCCCATTGTAAAAGAGACTCACACTTTAGGGGGAGATTATTAGGATATAAGTGTGACTTAGAGAATCGCACATTTAAAAGATAGGGTCATGTAAAGGATATATAGTAATGAAGACCCATCAGCCTAATACTTTATAGTTTTGGTTAGATATGGTGTCAAGCCTACGAGTATATTTCCTTATATGGCCCACATGTAGAGTTTCTCCTTGGTGATGAAGACTTCCCATGGCCAACACAAATCAAGAAAAATTGTAGAATTGATGGATGTAGAATCAAGAATCAAGAATCAACAAAATTATACACTCATAGAATTGCATACCTAAAACTCATAAATTCCACCACAAGTTTTCAATATTTAAACAATTTTACCTCATCCTAATTAGGAAAAACCTCTTAAAATCATAAATTTATAGAATCTTATGAGTTAACTCACAATTTTAGCAATTGTGATTCTTTTGATAATTATTGATCATATCCATGGTTTAAATAAGAGCTCTTTGTTGACAAGCTTTCACAAATCATGATATAGACATGGTTGACATGGACAAACAAATGATATAAAAATGTTTTTCTTTTCTTTTCCTTAATGATCCAATGTTCGGGCAATATATGTAAACCATATGATACATTAATTTGCGGATTATGATTACTTTCTAGAAGGTAATAACTATTTCTTATAATCTTTTGAAGTTTTATGGGTAAATATAGAAACATACTTGAAAAAGCTAAAAAGTAACTATTGATAAGCAATTTTGGATCACTAACTCCTAAGGCCCATTCTAACCCCTAAAGACCATGGGCCAACTAACCTCAGCCTATGACTGGTTTAGGGCAACCTAGGTCCTCATTTAGGAAGATTAGTTATGGTTGGATCTACCTCAACCAACCACAAGACCTTAGCTTTGTTAAGTCGAAGCCTTAGGCTACTTACCACAACTAGACCCATAGTGTCCATTCTATAAGTGACAATGGACCTTGGTAGTTTGCTTGGTAGATTAGCACCTCAAGAATCGAAGAACACTTTGGCCCATCACTTTCCTAGTTGGGAACATATCTTTTAAGAAGACATAATTGCCTATTTGGGCAAGATACATATTTATACAACGTTCTCTCGAGCAAGCTTATGAATAAGGGAGAATCCATTAGGTAAGATACTTTATACAAACACTCAAGCCTCCTTACTCTTGTTTCCTCATTAAATTCATAAACTTAGTGATTTAAGCATTGGAGTGGTTACACTAGATAAATCTTCGGTACGTACTAATTGTGTTCTCTTTTGTAGAATTCAAGCCCATCTCTTAAGCCTAAGACAAAATCTCTATCGGTGAAATTAAGACAATAACACTTGGTGTTGTCTCTTAGAAGCATTCCATTTAAGGGTGATAATTTTCCATGCCTTGAGAATCAAGAAATCAAGGGTGAAAAGATAGCAAGAACTATAAGGTCTAGGTAGTAAGAACATGTTAACTAGCTGCCACCGAGATAGTTAGGCCTGTCAGAAGGTAAATTGTTAACATTAGGAAGGAAATGGAAGCCGGAGATAAGGAAGTCTAAGGTGACAAAAGAATGCCATCGTAGCAATCGGAGGTAGTGATCAAGGCAATGGAAATAACTAAGGCAATCTTACCCAAAACCCCATATTACTCACCTAACTGTATTGGTGGAGAAATTGATTACCTAGAACAATAATCTTAAGGCTTTGAATACTTAGGTAGTTGGACGTATTGAACTACTCTAAGAGGAGAATGAGGCATTTAGGGCATAGCTGGAAAATGAAAACTTCGACTCCAATGATCCCATGCCTCTCGTAAAGATAGTAAGGATTCCTCTCACTCTTATGGCTCCATATTAGACTACTAGGCCCCATGTCAACAAAGGAAGCATATTGAATAGGACAAGAACCCTCATTGAGCTAGAGATAAGAGTGATTGTGTTGATGACCAAAGTAAAGCCCAAAGGTAATGTAGCTTCGCTTGTAAGACACAGCCTGAGGAGAAAGAGAAAACTCCTTAGGTAGATAAGCCCATTAAGGGTGATAATTATGACCATTTATGAGATTTGGTTGCTAGAATGATGTTTGAAAACTTTAAGAGTGGAAAGATGTAGGATGTAGCTTTAAGCGTTAGTAGCAACACTCTGTTCTCTAAAGAGATGTAGGTGTAAGTGTTCCCAAATAGTTAGAAGCTCCCTATATTTGAGCTGTATGACGGGACAACTGATTTGGAGGACCATTTAATACGTTCAAGCTCTAAAGGACTTGCATGGCCCTAGTGACAAGGTGAGATGTAAGGCCTTTCGGGTACTCTTTGCAAGGCTACGAGAATGTGGTTCAATCACTTCTTGGAAAATTCAATCTTTAGCTTTGAGGACCTTGCTAAAAAATTCTCCTCCACTTCTAAGCAAGCAAACTCACTCTAAAGGATAATTCATCCCTTTACCTTGTTTGGCAATAAAAGGGGAAAGTCCCTCTAGTCATTCATCGATTGATTCAATAAGGTGGTAGTTGAGATATCGCGGTGAAATAATGGAGTCGCTGTCCATTAAGCCAACTTGGCAGTTGATCTTGATGGTGATTTCTTCAAGTTAATTACAAAAGGTAAACTGACAACCATAGTTGAGTTCTAGAAGATGGCTCCAAGGTACATTGACGAAGTAGACGACACTCATGCTTAGCATAGGGCCAACCTTGGGAGGTTGGATAAATGATAAATATAAAATTTATATATTTTTACTTCAATATTGTACTATGCTTATTTGAATATTTTTATATTTTGATAAGAAAAATGTGTAGACTCAAAAAATATGCATAGAAAGTATTTCAAATGCGAGAATTGCATAAAAAAAATGAGAAAATTAAATTTATTCAATTAAAGTGAGAAGCCCACCGACTTTACAAGATCCATGTCAAAATAGCCTAATATATAAAGAATTCCATGGCCATGAATAATTTGATTGAAATTAGCTATAAGCCGAATGCTGCATTGCCCATGCACTTCATCTCCAACAATATACCAACGTAGGAGCTATTCATGCATGCAAATGACATCCAAATTTGAATTCATGCGAGTCCGAAATTAGAAAGCGACATGCCAGGAACAACTATAGGTCATCACCAATTAAATTCAAGAGCGAACAAAAAGAACTTTCTCGGCCTATCTCTTTCACGTGCCAGTGTGAAGCACTCCTCGGTCATGGAAATGCCACATGCCAACTCATGCCTACAACAGTTAATGCAAATTTGGGAATAGAATTGAATAAGGGAGTCATTTTCATTTAAGACGGGTGAACTATTAGGAAAGAGATAATTTTTTATTTATGGAAAGAGATGCTAAATTTTTTGTGTAAATAGGAGAGGACAAACATTTTAGAGGTCACCCTGTAGTACACGTTTCCTATCAATAATATTCTCTTATTTCTATTTATTATATTATCTTCTTGTTATTCCGAGGCTACGAGAGATTCAGAATACGTAAAGATTATAAGACGAAAAGAAAACAAGGAAGATCAAATCAAGTTTATTAATTTCTTTTTCATTATACATTTATTTACAAATCACTTATCTTGTATTTTGTATGTTGTGCTTATGGTTCCCATGTACTGAACCATGCATAGCAGGATTATGGCATAACTTGATGATGAATCAAGGCATGATTTTATTATATTTTAATATTTAAATGTGAAATTTTAATTATCCAATTTCATAATTTACACTGTAAAAGTAATAATAATTTTTTTAATGAATAGAACTTGTGAGTTGAAGATATTTTAAGATTCATATTTCTTAATGCAATTAGTGTTAACGTTTGTTACAAAGACATATGGACAAGTATTAATACTAATTAGTATAATTAATTTGTAAAAGGAATTAATTATATGGCAAATGATTTTAGGAAAACTACTTGAAAACGATGTTTTTGCTACAATTTTTACAAATTGAGAGACAAGTGAATCCTCATGAATCTAATTGAAAATCAAATAATTAATATTGACATATCTTAACAACATGCAATAATTTGTCAAAGGATATTATTATTATAATTTTTCACCTATGAATTATTTTCTCCCTTGGTGATATATTTTATAGTTATTTAATTGATGTTTCAATTTGATTTGATAGCTTAGCTGGTGATATATTTTATAGTTATTTAATTGATGTTTCAATTTGATTTGATAGCTTAGCTAGGAAAAGAACCGACACAATTTAGTAATTAGCTCCCAATCTCTAAGGATGGTCTAGTTTTCACTAGTAGTTTTTCCTATAATGTACGATCTAGTTTGCTTGTTGATAGTCTTCCATTGAAAACTTTATCTTAGGCAAATCATTCACATCAATAAAGGAAAAGAAAGAGAAAGGGAAAGTGTCCTAACAAAGGACCACCTAGAACCTAAAGTTGATGATCGAGGCATGAAGGATCGGAAAAGACCCGATCCCATATTGAAGTATGACTCGCATATCCCCTAACTTAGCCAATGAGCGACATCTTCATTGATGTTTGAAACCTTAAGTACCTATCGAAGCTCGAGACTTTGAAGACTGGGTTCGCTTGCCATGATGACTGTAAGAATTGTTAGTACCATAAGGCCACTAGGAACAATACGGATGAATGCTACTAGTTAAAGAATGTGTTGGAACATGCCATCCAATGTAGATTTCTAAATAACTATGTTGCCAATCTAGCAAATAGGGTTGAGTGACCCTTGTAGAGGAGAAAAATGGAGGAAGCCTGCTAAGGTGGTGAAGACTGGGATGACCGGCATTAGAATAGAGCTCCAATTGGTGTTATCAATATGATAATAGGAGGACCACATCCTAAGAATAGATTGAATCCCTTTAGTTCAAGGACACCTCGAATGGTAAAAATGTTTATGAGTTGAGAGGGAAAAGGTAGAAGGTTGGCACCTCCATCTCCTTTACTTAAGATGATCATCAGCAATTTGAAACAACATACCAGGATATCCTGGTGAAATATACTTGCATTGTCCGGTTCAAGGTACAGAAAATGATGGTGGATATTGGAAGCTCTATAAACATCATCTTCAAGCACATATATGATTTGATGAGAGAAAAGCTACCAACTTAGATAAAGCCTTATCACTATGTCCCTATCGGTTTCAAAAACCAATAAGTGTGCCTTAAAGGCATAATTAACCTTGATTTGGAGCTTGGGGAAGACAATAATGCATTTGTATGCCCAGTTGAGTTCATAGTAGTTAATTGTAAGTCCCTCCTCAATGGGATCCTTAGAATATCAACTATGAATGCCTTCAGGATGATTGCCTTATCCTTGAAGGCAAAGTTTCTAATCCTAATAGGGGTCGGCATATGATTAGGCAACTAAGCCTTATCACAAGAGCTCTACACCAAGCCTTTAAGAGGGATGGTGTCTTGTCATTAGAGATTGAGCTACAATAGAGGCCGATCGAGAGGGGGCTACCCCTAAGAGAATAAACCAAAGAGATTTAACTCGATATTGAAGTCGGGCAAACCACCTGTATTGGTAAGGACCTATTAGAGAACTTAAGGTTGAACCTTATTGATGTCCTTTGAGCTAATTTAGACTAGTTTGCTTAGTTGCCATTAAACATGACTGGAATCGATCTGATCATTGCCAAGCATGAGCTTAAAATAGATTCGAATTCCAAACTAGTGAAGTAGATGAAGAAATATTTCACCATAGAAAGGTAGGTAGCGATTGAGGAAGAAGTACAAAAGTTATTGAAAGCTTGGTTTATTTAGGAAGAGAAATACCCTATTTGGTTGGCCAACGTAGTCATAGTAAAAAAGGCCAATGGAAAGTGGTGAATTTGCATTGATTATATCGACCTCAATAAAGCTTACCAAAGGATTATTTCCCACTTCTAAAGATCAATCAACTAGTTAAATCAACCTTACGGCATACTTTGCTAAGTTTTATGGACACATTCTTAGTTTACAACCAAATTGTGATTATGCTAGATGACGAAGCCATACCTCCTTCATCATAAACTTTAGCACATGCTACTATAAAGTGATGCCTTTTGGCATTATGAATGCTAAGGCTACCTACTAGTGGATGGTTATTATGCTCTTTAAGCCTTAATTAGGGTGAAATATGGAAGTGTACATGGATGACATGATCGTTAAGAGCAAAGAACTCCAAAGACCATCTTTGGGATTTGCAATAGGTTTTTGACCAAATGAGGAAGCATATAATGAAATTGAACCTTAAAAGATGTGTTTTTGAGATGGCATCCGGAAAGTTCCTTGGATACTTGGTTAATCAAAGGTGTATTGAGGCTAAACTCGATAAGCTCTAAGCCACAACTAGTATAACAGCTCTAATTAGTATAAAAGAAGTATAGAAATTGATGAGACATGTGGTTACACTCAGCCATTTCATGTTTTGAAGCATGGATCGATGTGTTGACTTCCTTAAAATTCTAAAGAACCCTTAGGGGTTCAAATGGACTCTGATGTGCGATGAAGCTCTCAATTAGTTGAAGGAATTCCTTGCTTCTTTACTAATCCTCTCGAAGCCAATGCTTAGCGAAGATTTATTCTTATATTTGGTCATAAGCGACCATGCAAATTCTTTAGTTTTAGTTTATCCTAAAGGAAGAGAACATAACCTCATATATTATGTCATCTATATAACATAGGGGTAGAATTTCGGTACTAAAATAGTTTACCCCAACAGTTGTCATGTCCACCAAGTGGCTTTGATTGTATTTTGATGTATATTAGTTCATTGTTCTGATTGACTAGCCCTTATGGACCATACTCTAGAAAATAGACACCTTAGGGAGAATGATGAAAAACACCCTTAAACTTAGTGCATATGGGATCCTATACAAGCCCTTTATTGACTTCGTGGTCTAATACATTGGAGAGGAACCTCAAGAAGTTGAGGGTCAAAGATCATTGTAGACACTTTATGTGGATGGTTCCCCCACTCGAGGAAGATAAGAGCAATGCTAGTTTTTCGAGGCCCCTATGGCGTAGCAATCTACAATGCCCTTAAGCTCGGGTTTGACGCCAGTAACAATGAGGCAGAATATGAAGCCCTAATTATCTAATTAAAGCATGCCAAGGAGGTGAGGCTAAGGTATTACAAATCTTTTCTAACTCTTTGTCATGGTTTAATTAGTCAAGCATGAATATGAAGCAAAAGGGGAAAAGATGATCAAGTATTCGAGTTGGTTAGAATGCTAGCCACGATCTTTACCTCATAGACCACAATAAGAATCCCTTAAATAGAGAATCCCAAAGCAAACAACTTATCCATATAAGCTTCCATGAGCAACCCGAAGCCCAAAAACAAGGAAAAAAGGTTTTTGTAGAATACTTGTTGGAGAGGAGCACATACTAACCACTTCAACAAATTCTAGTGGTGAATACAAGCTTACTTGAATTGTACTGGATGGACTAGATCATCTAACTCTTAAAGCATGATACTGTACCAATTGATACAAAAGAGGCACATAGATTTTGGTACAAGGTTACTAACTACATGATACTGGATGAAACTTTATACCACCACGATCTTAGAATATCCCTACTCTGATGTCTCTAGCTAAAAGAAGGTCGGTAACTCTTAGAAGAACTATACATGGGAGTTTATAGCAATCATGTCAAAGCTTAGGCCCTTTACATTTAAGCGTTGAGGCTAGGATATTACTGGCTAATAAAGAAGCAAGAAACTAAGTCATTGGTACAATGCTGCATATAATGCTAAAAGCATGTAGCCATTACCCATTCCCTAAGTAATACTATAAAATCACTCACAAACCTATGGCCCTTCTCCCAATGGGGCCTTAACATCCTTAGTCCCTTTCTTAAGGCCATGGGGGGTAGACAGTACATTATAGTTGCTATGGATTACTTCACCAAGTAGGTTGAAGTAGATGTCGTAGCAAGATCATTGAAAGGAACATGGAGGCTTTTATCATAAGCTTTATCTTGATAAGATTTGATGTACCATATACAATCATCAAGGACAATGACCATTAATTTGACAACCCAAAGTTCCATACATTATGCTGGAAGTACCACATTAACCTCTACTGTACCTCAATAGCCCATCTATGGGGCTATGGAATGACCCATAGAATCGTGATAGGAGAAACCATGCTTCACCTAGCCTTTACACCAATGTTGTATTATTGGTTGAACTTGAACTTCCTAATGTTCGCACTAAAGGATTTGACCTAATTGTAAATCCAATTAGTCTCTTTGCCAACCTCGACACAATCAAGGAAGTTCAAGATATAGTAAGCCAATATGTGGTTGCTTACCAACATAAGGTAGCAAGATACTTGGTAAGAAAGTCAAACATAAAGTATTTAAGCCTAACAACTTAGTGACTTCAAAATTAGAAGTCATTAGAGCACAAGAAGGTTAAGGTAAGTTGGAACTAAACTAAGGAGACCCTTTTAGGGTAAAGGAAGACTCAGGGAATGGAGCTTACAAATTAGAGAGACTAGATGGGACCAACGTCCTTAGGACTTGGAATACTAACAACTTGCAACTCTTTTTTGAATAAAATCATTGTACTCATTACATTATGAAGTTTAATGGTGCAATAAAATCTTCTCTTCTCAAATTGTGTTTTTAATAAGCCAACCCTAACCAACCCCATCCAAACTCTTCACTTAAACTAGCATTAGATAACATAGGTACCTAAGAAATTCTGAGGTGATTAAAGCCGGGGATGATCCTCGAGAACTAGGTCCCCGAGCTGGGTTTGGAAAGTCTTAACCATCTAATTAACAAAATCCTAGGCATAGAGGGAATCCTATGGTAATAAAGCTTGGGATGATCCTCAAGAGGTAGGACTTTAAACTTAGCTTAGGCGCGGAGGAAATTTTGAGGTAATAAAACTTGAAATGATCCTTAGGAGTTGGGTCCCTAAGAAAGCCTATATAGAAATTTGGTACACTTAGCATTGAAAAGACTTCATAGGTAGAAAGCTTGGTGGAGGCAAATCACGAAACCGTAGGTTTCAAGCCTGGTTATTGAGCGCTAAAGTGTTCTTCAAGAATCTATAAGCTTATACTAAAATTGAAAATCTATGGACTCAATCCATTGAAATTTACGTACTTGAGGCCATAGATGCACAAACTTTCAAATACCCTAAGCTAGGAGAATTACAACATGTTAACGGCTTGGAAAAACTCCTAGTGACGGCATGGAAAGCCTATACTATCTAATGCCGAATAGACTTACTGTCTTGAATAATCCCGCAACACTTGTGCCCAAGACAAATTTGATCTACACAAATGATACCATGGTGCCGTACCTTAGAAAACTAGACTAATGATTAAAGATAGGTAGATTTAAGATGGTTAAAACTAAGGTAAAGAAACCCTATAAGCTAACAATGGATGTAAGATAGGGGAGCCTTCAGGCCATGACACTTGTGCAATCCCTTTAGTACTAAACCACTAAAAACTATGAAGTAGCAAAGATTAAAAAAATAATAGTATGCAAATGAAATAGAATAATGACATTCAACAAATTTAAAGCAATTTTTTATTAATTAAAGCCAATCGGCACTTATAACAGGTAGAAGCTCAACATACAAACCCTTAGTGCAAAATATGAAATCTTAAGAGTATGACCTAATGAATCAAAATACAAAATATCATGCCGGTGAAGTTGGGGGGAAAGTTGTCAATTCTAAGCTCTGTTTACACAACAAGTTGCAATATCATAATTGCTTTTAGCAGCCTTACTTGATGAGACAACATTGGTTCAAACCTCATCGAAAGGATAGTATGGAAGGGAAGGGCAGTATCCACTCCACATCGACATTAGACAATGGAGTAAGAAGCATGACAAAGTTGAGAAGTATTAAGAGATAGAGAACGGAGTAAACACATTTTGTAAGTTGATTGCTGATATCAAATTCCCTACCCACATGGACAATAAGCCCCACTACTGGGATGTTTGAAGTACTGGACTAAGTTAGAGATAGTAGTCTTGCCCATTAGAGGTAGAGGATGTAAGTTATGATATTAGGGCCTTATGCTACCTCTTGATGGAAGACTGGAGCTATTCTATCTTGTGCCTCGAACTTAGACCAGGATATTAAGGCTTCAAAATCCTCTAAGGTCTTCCCTATGATTGCATGATGGATGACACTTATAAGGCTATCCCTGCAATACCTAATGACAGTGCTTGATGACGATTGACACCCATCGGAGGCCTTTGCATAAGCAAAGCCTTTTCTAAAAGACACTAATGCCTCATTCACTTGAAGAGAATTGAAATTTAATTCCTTCTTTATTCTTTATTACAGCATTCACTTGGTTTTTTATCTCTAAATTATAATTTCTTAGGAATCAGTATTATGTAAAATCAAGTAATAGGGATTCCTTGATTTAACCAAAGAATTACGATTCCTCACAAAATTTTACAATTTTTCCAAAAATAATCTCATATTAATTTAACGATGACTATTATCGCCATCGCCATCGCCATCGCCATCGCCATCGTTGGCATTGCCATCGCCGCTATCGTTACCGCCACCGCCTCCACTACTACCACCAACCACCATTACCACCACCACTACCGTTGCCGCCGTAACCACCATCACCACTACTAATAACCACTGACCACCAACACTTATCGTCATTGTTACTATCACAACCAACTATCACTATCATCGCCACTAGCACCATTACCATTACACTGTTGCCACCACCATTACCCTGTTACTATTACCATTACCCATCACCCATCACCGCTACTACTGCCGCCACCGTTACCATTTCCGTCACCATTATTGCCACTACTGTCGCCGTTGCCATTGCCATCGCCATCGCCATCGCCATCGCCATCGCCATCACTGCTACCATTACCACCACCTCTAACCACCGCTATCATCACCACTATTACTGTTGTCACTATCGCCGTAACCACCTTACAAACACCTACACCCCCCCCCAAGCCGCTATACTTAGGAGCTTAGTTATTACTAGGATTTATTGTGGCAAATTTGATTGAAATCGGTCCTTCAAAATATCGAAGAAAATTAGAAGGAAATCGTTTATAATCGAATAAGAGTAGCTAATGTGAAGATGCTCGGAGGATGTGACTCATCAATAAACATAACACCTTACTTGATATGGTGCACAAGTTGATGTCAAGGTCTACCCATCATTAATCATGAGCTACTTGACAAGATTAGATAAGAGTATGTGAAAAATAGACTTAGAGAGGGTTGTCTCATAAGAACAGAATATTCAGTATTAAAATATAAGTTGTCTGTGATTTATAAGAGAAAAGGACTATTTATAGTAAGTTTGTAAGACAACATTACAAATAAAAAAATTACAAAAAAGTATATACAAAAAGGGGATTCCTAGTACATACGAAAAAGGGTAAAAAGGATAAAAGACTAAAAATAGAAAAGTAGTGTAATGTCAGATGAGGTGCATAGGTAGCTATGTAACATTGATCTCGTACGAATATTCTTTGAGCACAATAAGCGAGAGGGGTCAAAATGTTGAGGTAATGAAGGGGTCAAGATGAGAGAGATGGTGCCATGCCAAGAGAAAACTATTCAATTGTTTAAGTGAGTCTCTTATCACTCGACAAGAACTTCTGGGTAGCAGTTGGTCAGATTACTCGACATAGGGTCTTTGGTAAGGGAATGGTTCGCATCATCACTACCGAGTATATAAATCAACATATAATAATTCAGGGAGCTCAAGGATTTCAGCCACATTTCTTTAGCATAAACTTTCTCATCATTAGTAGATTACTAAGAGAGAATTTATCGGGTGAAGGATTGGAGTCCTCAAAGCCGTACTTAAGTAATGGGACCGTTGGTCTACAGTTCATCAACCTTAGCCACCGCCACCACTATCAACCATTGCCATCGCCATCGCCACCACCAGTACTACTACTACCGTTCGCAACTACCGTCGACTATTACCATTACCTTTGCCCCTACAGTTGATTTCTACCACTATTATCTATTACTTTAGAATTACTTGAGAAAGAAAATGAATCAAGGGTAATTTAGTCATTAAAGTTTTATTATGTGTCTATTTAATGGTTGTTTATTAATCCAATTAAACAAAGTAATAGATATTATACCTTTATTACATTTTTTAAGAATTTCAATTACATTCCTACCTCATTCTATTCAAAGAAGTGATCGAGTTGTAAAATAGAGATATGCTTCTTAGCAAAGTGGAGACCAATATTTATAGCTAGGTAGTATGCACATTATGTAAGGACATCTCAATTCCCATGCCAATCATGCCTTAATCCATGTGCCTAATGAATAAATGTTGATATTAGTGGTAACATGTAATAAATGCACTATAGGGCATTCCTAGGCACAATGGCAAAAAGTTCCTTCTTAAAGTAAGAAGCCTTAGTTAGAGGAAAATCTAAGCTAAGGTACCTTAACAAGTGGTTACTAAAGATCGGAAGAAAGGAAGTAATGGGTTAAACACCAGATGACCCAAGGAATTCCTCAATACTCGAAGTTGATTATACTTTGAATTTGGAAAGTGTGAAATAGTAGGTGAATCCAATATACAGGCAAAGAAGCAAGAAATAAGTAATTTCATTTATCTAGGGTTGAGATATGTTACAGTGTATAGAATGAAATGTGCAAAAGTTACAACAAAAAAAAAAACACTAAATAGTAAAAAAATGAATTCGCATTGCCCTAAGGTGCTTTTGGAGGTCCTTTAAGATAAGGACACTTTGTGAGCCTAAAGTGCATTGCTTAGACATGGTCCTTGCTAGATCTAAAAGAGGAGCGGCCTCTTGACCGTGAGCTACCAGTTCTTGAGGACTCCTTAAACCTTTTTTAGCATCCCCTTCATCCTCCTCCTCAAATACATCTTCACATTCGGGCTCGAGTAGAGGTAGATCTAAGATCACAAGGTATCTTAAGTCGAGTTCTAAAAGCCCACCAAAAAATCTCTTGGGCAGACTTCATTCTCTTAAGAGACTGTTTCTTTTAGAACTCCATCTACCACTGTCCTATGGTGATGGAGTCAAAGATTTCCTATTAAGCAACTAGGGTAAACTCTTCCCTAGACTCTAGTATGGCTACCCACCTTTATAGTTAGTTGATCTTCATTGTGGTAACTTTCTCCTTCTTAACAGTAGACTTCTATGTTACTTAAAACTTGTTCTTTTCTTCCTCCAGTTCCTAAGCTAAACGGACAACCTCAGAGCTCAATCAAGAATTGCACTCCTCAGTTTTCTTTATCTTAGCCTAGGTGTCCTTTACCTCCCTCGAGGAAGCAGCCACTTTGTCCTCCAGCTCTGTAAGTTTTCCTTTGGCTTCTTGAAACTTCTTCTAGGCCTTGGATAGAGTAACCTTGGCCTCTTCCACTACCTTAGACTTTTGCAATAGGAATGCACGAGTAATTGGTGTTAAATACTACTCAAAAGGGAAGGTAATTGGTAGCTTTTGTCATTAATTATATTTATGGTGAACTGTCCATTCATCAATTGTTATGTTTACCACTTACAATTATTTGCTTCCATGAGGTTGTGATTACTGATTATTGGAATTTACAAATATGGATGGATCTTAATTCTTGATTGAGTCTTAAACTTTTAATTTTTCTATTTTAATCTTCAAATTTTTTAAAAGTTTACAAAATAGTCCTTTATTAGTGAACTATTAGTATTTTCGTTAGCAAATGATTCTTTAGCAAACTTTTAAAAAGGTGGGAGATTGAAATATAAAAAATAAAAGTTTGAGTATTTAATTAGAAAAAAAGTGTTAAAGTTAGAGGACTAAAAGTGCAAAGTGTAATTTTTTGTCTTTTTTTTCTTTTTCATCATTTGTTAATTTTTCTAGCAATAACCATGGGTTACAACTTAATAAATTAGAATAATTAATTATGTTATTAGATAAAATATTAGTCAAAAAATTATTTATCTCATAAAATATATAATCATTATTTATATATTTTAATTTACCAATGTATAATAATATAATAACTAATCTTACATAGTATCATTAAATTAAATATGATAATTAATTATGATCACTACTATTTATTTAATTTAATAATTAGAATAAATATCAAATAAGTTGTATAATTACTTTATTAATACTAGTCTTCTAAATGGAAGGACCATGATAGATTTCCCCCTAAATTATTACAATATATAATGTAGTTGCCCTTAAAACAAAATATTGCTATTGTTATACTTCAAAGTCGAGGCTTTAATATAATTTTTTTTGAATGTATATGGTGGGTGGTGTATTAACCTCTCATTGAAATAACTCTCCCCTCTTCATAGTTGGCAGAAAAAAAAAATGTTTATTGTTGAAAAAAAAAAAAATACATGTTTCTTGGGGCATTTTGTGACCCAAGGATATTACAACCGCATGAAACCGCTAGCTTTCTCAAACCAGAATATCCTTTCCGAAGCATTGCGATGCCACTTTTCAAATTTCCCAACCAGCCTTCAAACAAGCTGACAAGCCAAAAAATACAACAAAAAGATGACTCCTTCCGTTTAAAAAACAGATAACTAACATTTTATCTCCAATCACAATTCAATCCTATAAAAAAATTTTCAATTTCGCTTCCATATTTGCGTAGGTCGTGATATTCAAACAACCATCTTTTACTGGTCATGCATTCCACCTTTTTTTTCTTGTTTTGTTTTGCTTTTCTTTTTTTTTTTTTTAATGGTGCATCAGTGGTGATTGCAACTTGGGAGTAGTAGTCCGTCACGAACCTCACACATGCAATTGTTTTTCTGTATTTTTCTGTTTCCTACCGTATGATTCATTCTTTTTACTTCCAATATATGGAGACGTAGTTGTTTTCTTCATAATATGGATTTTGAAATGTATCATATTACATCTGTCACTGGAGGTTTCATGCGCATCATTTTATATAGAAATGACTCAGAATGTTGTAACACGAAAGAAATTCTTTCTTCTTTTTTTTTTTTTCTTAATATTACCAATTTTTTTCATTTTGTATAATTTTGGAGTACAACAGTTCTAATTGTTGCTTTCTTTTGGCTGGAAGTAACCACAATTCTTTGGACTCGAGGGCAAATGTCGGGGAAGACGATGACATTTCTATAGATCTTGTGTTGAGAGGTACGGTAATTTTAAGTACAAAATTTAAAAGTGAGTTACGATCGATCAAATCACAAAATATAAAATGGGATGTTTACTTAAGGAAAATAGATAAGTGCAAGTTTTGTTGTTTAAAAAGGGAATCTTTTTTACCTTCTTATAGCATTACCTTCCAAAACAGCATTTTATTTTTATTTGTAATCGCAATTTATGATTTTTATTTAGATTATTCATTACATAATAGCAATATGTCAATACCACCGATCATTCCCTCAAATAGAAATGAGTCTAAAGTGCCCGAGGTACAGCAAACACTACAATTACCATTGGTATAAATTAAAAGATTTAAGCTGATTTGATTATATTTCTACACTTAGGTTCTTACTAGAAATCCTTTTAGAAATAAATAATCAATTTATTTGATATTGTAAGCTATTTATCATTATTTTTTATCTAATTAGAAGGCAACTTTATGGGATAATTTCATTGATTTTTGAATTTGCTTAGTCATTATGACCATTTTATACAATATTAGAGTTGAATACTGAAATATATATAAAGTGTAGAGTTTCCTACTCTTTAAGCTTAGATTTAGACTTAAAATTACGAGGGACATTACTAATTAAGAGTTAGTTATCTATATTTCATTTTAGTGTATACTCATTCTTTTTAAACTTTTGGAGCTTTCTAATTTCTAACAAATAAACAAATCCTGCTTATCTCTTGAAACTTTCTTAAAAAAAAAAAAAATAATTGGAAGAAAATAAATAAAATAAATTGAAAGAAAAATGGTTCAAAAGTTAAGCCTCAAAATAAAAGAAAAAAAATTAATGAAATGTGCTAAAACACTAAAATGTTTAACTATGGGTCTCCTTGACCCGAGTAATTATATCTGCAAGGTGTTTCCTTAACGTGGAATAACACTTATCAATTTAAGTGATTAGTTTAAGTTTGTTGCCTAAAAGTTCACTACATGTATCAAGAGAAAAGTTCATATAAAGGTTAGAACTCGCATAAAAGTGAAATGATCCAAATTGGGTGGGCTTTGTAGATGGTTCAATGGGGAGTTTTAATACTAAATAGCCTAAGCTCATTAGCTTGTGACTTATTGACTAAGTGAAACTGCTCTCTTGCAATAGAAAAATAATGTAAAGAAAAAAAAAAAAAGAAGTCCTCCATTGAAAAAAAAAAAAGAATACTACGGAAAAATTAGGGGATTGGTTGATGTAACATGCATTATTTTTTAATTCTTATGCTTAAAGAGGTGAAAGAGTAGAGTGTGTTCCCTTTAGTTTTTAAAATGTGGATAGCTCTCTCTTAATTAAGTTTTTGTTTATTCTGATTTTTAGTTTGATGTTTGTTTAAATGATGCGGTTTAACTCCAATTTATATAGATTAATTTTTGAATTCTAATATGGTTTTTAATAGCCAGTAGATGTATTTTGTCATTGTGTTTTAAGGTCATGTAAATATGATTAAGTATGATTCTACAAAATAAAAAGTTGTTAGAGTTTTGAATTTGATGATGAAAGAATGAAATTTGATGAAAGAGCACGTACTCTTATTCCTATATAAACCATATGCGATATTGATATTGATTTTATAATGTAGTGCTTTCACTGATTTTTATCCTTAATAGTTTTCTTTAATTTTTATTCATTTTGCTAGAATACAAGCAAAAACTTAAGTGTGGGAGAATTTAATAAATACTATATTGCATGTATTTGTATGAATTACTTCTATTGTGTTTTTATACGTTTCTTAGGCATTTTTAATTATTTTGGTATATAATTAGTTTCTATTTTAATTTCACATTTTATTTCATGAATTTGAAGGATTTGATAAAATTCTAGATGATTTAAAGATTATTTTGATAAGTTTTAAGGCATAAAAGAGAATCACACCCAATATAGATTATGGATTGAGATAATGGAATGGAATAAAAAGAAATTAGCTAATGAGGGTTTCACATCTAAAATTTATCAACCATGGACTTGTCGGCTCATCTTGTAGTATTGACAACATGTTTACAATATTCATGACAAGTCATGCCATGCTTTTATGTATCTTTTATCCTATGAGCTAAATTTGGAAAGTGAAATAAAAAGATGTATTGGGATATATTTTAAGAAATATTGAAAAATTGTTCAAGACATTTCAAAGATACAGTGGAGATCTATTTCAAAATTCCTTTTCTATTATAAATAGATAGATAAGCCTTGCAAATAATGGGAAGACTATTAATTCTTAGGAAAGAATGTTGTTTCTTAATCCTCTCTCTCTTATGTTTCTTTTAATTATCTTTTTTGGCAATGTATTAATCTATTTCCTTTTTTTTTTATATTTAGATATTGAATTCTAGGAATCTATGTAGAATTATTTATTTTATTTTAATTTAATCTCTGATTCTTTGCTATTGAGGTCTGCTTTGATGTTTTGAATTAATATTTAATTGGTTTGTTAATCAAATGTTTAAATTTGCTATGGAATTTATGAGATTCTATAATAAATTGATTGATATAATTAGAAGTAATTAAATAAGCTAAAACGTTTAAATAATTGAGTTCTCCACATTAGGGTAACCTAATAGTATCGTTAAAATATTTAATGCAATTTGAGATATTTTATTGTAGAAGAGACTTGAGTAGACCATACACAAGGTTAGGAGTTAATTAAGAGATGCACGTCCAATTAACTCAATTTAGGATCACTCATAGTCCTATAAGGATGAGATTGAACGTATTATAGAATATAGGGGGAAGTCCAATGTTTAAATATTAAAGTTCACACTTTCTTAATAATTTTATTTTCATTCTCTTTTATTTTTATGTCTTAGTAGTTCTTTTATTGTATTGTTCCTTTAAATTATGATTAGATTTGTTTAATTTAAATTTAATAATTTGATGTTACATACTTAATTGTTAAGTTAGATAATAGGAACATTAAGGCATGTAATAGTTAGTCCCTAAGGGATCAGTATTCTGACTCACATTTGCAACTAATAGGTACACTTATCTCCAATTAGCCATAGATAAAGTAGGTATGCCTCAGAGAAGGGATACAAAAGAAATATCTAAATAAGAGGGGCAAATGAAACAATAAAGAAAGGATTTAGCAAATCTATGAGCTACTTACGAGATGTAACATACCAACATATCCTAAATAGCTTAGTAACTAGCTTCATAATATGTACAAGTGAGTCATAACGGTCAATCGCCACTACCCTTATTGAAGGGGTAGATTAGAGGATCATAAATTCAAGAAAATCTCTCAAGATTGCTCAAAGGGTATATTTCACTAATGAGGAAGATTGATTCAGCTACTAGTACTATTACAGCTAATACACCCGGCCATAAGGGTTCTATAACAAATGGAAATGACAAAAGGGGTTAATTTAAGAAGAATACAAGATAGATTCCTACTATACATCCTAAAAGGGTAAAGTAGAGAAAGGAAAAAAAAAAGGAATAATATTAGAAGAATTGTCCTTAAGATTTATGCATAAGGTACGTGTTTGCCTTTGGTTGGATTCTCTAACAAAGCATGAAAAGGGAATAGCCAATCTATCTCCAATAGAATGGATGTGTGGATCTTCAAATAGCTTGAGAACCTAGATAGATAGCTTAGAAATGGAGAGAGCTATAAGGAAGGTAGATTATCAGCTTGACTCTGGTGTTGGAGGGCTCAAACTTGAGGTAGAATACAAGGAGATCAAGTCATCTTGGGATAAGTAGGGAGTAGTCCATGCTTGCATTGATGTCCAGCTTAGCTTAATGAAGGAGTAGTAGGCCTTTGACTGAGTAGGAATCCTCATTTTATGCTAGTTCTTGAGCTAAAATATATTAGGCCAGGCTTTTTAATCCCCTAGCTTTGCTCTTATTGATTGGTTTAGGGCATCGATTCCTATCATGTTCCATGTGATAGGGAAGATTCAATACCACCTTCTACTTAGTGGAGAACTAGATCGGATATGTTGAAAATGGAGGAGACACCGTATTCTTTTGTTAACTCAATCTAGTAGACGTTACAATTAATCTTCTTCGGGATTTTGAATGGATCACTAGCTCTTGGAGATAGCTTGTTCTTTCTAAGTTTTGGGAATATTTCCTTGTTTGAGATGAACCTAAACAAGCTCTCTTAGGTTGAAGGGAACAATTTGTCTGACTCAACTACAAATCTATTGTTGCTTCTCGTTGAACATGGCAATCTGCTCAACTATCCCTTTGATGCAGTTTGTGTAGCTTTGAATAAGCTCGGTCAACTCTAGTAAGGTTCTCTTGGGTAGTAGCAAGGGCTCCTTTAGGTTGAGGAGAGTCATGTGATTGACTCCATTGATGACCTCAAAGGGAGTGTTTCCAGTGGTACTATGGAAAGTTTGGTTGTATGCGAACTTTACGACAAGCAAACAAAGGTCCCAATTCTTTAAGTTTTTTCCAACATCATGGAGCAATGCACCAAGGGCCTTGTTCACCACTTTGATTTATCCATCCGTCTAGTGGTGGCTATTGGAGTTAATACCGTGGTTGCTTGGTCTAATCTTGACTCTTGCCATGCAAAGCTTGCTGGCTGATGGAAATTTCGTATTAAAATTTCCTCTGTAATTTTCTTCACCCACTTCCTCACCAGGGCATGGAGGAAACGGGATGACTAAACTCAGTCGAACCAAAATGAGTAAATGCTTGATTGGACTGGTATTGTCACCCAAGATTGAAGGTTCGAGAGGCCTTCCAACTGCAAAATTGCAGAAATTCAAAACGAGTTTTACCAATGAATACCCATCATCCACAGTGGTCTTGGACAGATCAAAGGGAAGTTCAAGAACAAAGAAAGGCATTTGGTTTTCAAGCTGTAGAGGATCACGCACGACCGCAGGGAACACCCATGCCATGTTTAACATGGGGTCATCGGGCTTCACACTTGTAAGGCCATATGCCATGCGGACATCTCGATCACGAAACAACCATCAAGAACCATCATCTCAGCAAGATCAAAGCTATTATATTCAATTGGTTGAGAGTAACAATCCCTGATCTTATTCTCGCATTTAGCTATGGCTTAAAAGCAATCACTGAGGCCAATGCCTTTGGTTGCGGGAGTACGTTGTACCATTTCCGAGAAATACCTAAGCCTTTCAACATAAAAAACACGCAACGGCTAAGTGTATCAAAAAATTTTGCTGCATTTGAATTGAATTTACTGCTTGCAACTCGCAACGTTCAAAATATCCTCTCCTTTCTTCTCATTGGCTTATGAAATCTTTATTAAGGGTGGTAAAATCTTCCAATTTACAAAAATAATTGCCCTTTTAAACTTGGTCCAATGTTTAGGCGTGAACACATTTCTCTGTACTTTAGTACAAAACTTGTAACGTAAATACTAGCTACATTATCCAAAAGTTCCTAAATAATCTTAAATCAGCAATGATAAAGCTCTTTTCTTTGCAATTCGAAGGTCTTGGAACCTATTGTGTTGCATAAGTTGTGCCAAGGATTTCGACATGCTGATGGGTTGGGTAGGACCTCCACACGGCTCATGACCTGTACCACCAAGTCAAGGACCAGTGGGACCATTGGATACACTGGAAAAACGAAGAAAGATATATAGCTTACAAAATGGGCAGATTCCCCATCACCCTGCCCCCATCGGAACAGGAGGAGCCAGACAGTTTTGCTTCCATTAGTTAATGCATCACCATGATCATAACTCAAGTTTAATCAGCCAATTAAAAACTACACGTCAGGTTTCAAAATCAATGACATCAATCTGTTAACACATTTAGTTTAACTACTCTTCATCTCTAGCTTCATGAACACACATAAAATACCTGGTCTTATGGTCTTTAAACATCTGACGGTGTTCACGTCCGTGGTGATATGGCCCAATGGAGACAGCACAAGGTTGATAGTACTTCTTATTGATTTCCGCCAGATTACGAGGTACTCTAAAAATGCAACATGACTCAGAGCCCGCTAAATCATTTAGCAAAGCCTGTGATCTGCTTAATCTTCTGTGCATACGGGATGTTCATTCATGCTTTGTACTAGTCATCGTGATGACATGCTCACGTGGCTCATTAATATTACAATCCAGCTCATCCGTGGCTTCTCTCTCTCTCTCTCTCTCTTTGTGGATGGACCGTTGGAGCAAGAACTCACCATGAAACTAGAAAGGTGGAGTTTATTAGTTCTAATAATGATAGACAAACAGTTAAAACAGATTCTGCGTATTCCTCACCAGTAAGGTAGGGAGGAATCTTCTTAAAAAATTATAATAAAAGGGTCAATATTTAACAGCGAGTTTAAATAAATAATCAATATTTTAAAAAGTTTAAATAAAATATTAATATTTCATAAAACGACTCAAATGAGGAATCTTGTTATTACATTACTATAATTTAATAATAAATTTATAATATTATTTGAATTACTTTATAAAACATTTATTCATATTTGAATTTTTCTAAACGTTGATTCCTTATTTTAATCACATTGTGAAATATTAATTCCTTATTTGAATTTTTTGAAATGTCGATCTCTTATTTGAATTTACTCTTAAACATCGATCTCTTTTATTATAATTCTCCTAAAACTTCTTTCATGCTTCTAGTTAGTGTACAAATTAATCAAACCTACATGTGATGAGCTCAAGTTCAAATACTGTGCCCGTCCTTGAGCTTAATGATTAATTTTTTGTTGCTCCTCAAGTTATATTATATTTCAATTAATTATATTAGATAGAACTTAAATGATAAATTAAGTTCATATTGAGTGTAAATATTAATATTATTGATGGTCGACCTTTGGCCTAAGGCTCTAGAGGCCTAATCTCACCAAAGAGCTTGGCTAGTGTAGTACTAAGGTCTCCTTTGCTCAAATAAAGCATAGCTCAGCCTATGGTTGAGCCTTGTTTGCCTTGCTCAAGTCTTGCCTTAAGCACTCTTATAGCCCTCATAGTCTTCACCTCCACTCTCCAACTACAGTAGAAGAACTTGCCTCTCTTTTCGAGTACGGTCCTTAGGTCGCTCACTAACTAGCTCAATCGGGCTCGTCTTCCTCTTCCCATCTCTTTCTCTCTTATCATTAAATGCTAAATGACTGTCTAACACTCAACCTATAGTCTAGCCATAGAGCTAGGGTTGCCACTTTCTCCTATTGTGATAAGTTAGCCTCTACCAACTGATAGAAAGAGTGGAAGTCCTTTCTTGTATCAATAGTGCCACTTACTTAAGTTTCATACCAGCTAATCCTCCAACACTACATGTCCAAGCAAGTCAGATCCTTTAAACTATAAATAAGAGTAAGGCCACTAGGTAAAGGACCTCTTAAACACACCTTGGAACTCTCTTGCTCACTTATTCCCTCATCCACTAGAATCTTAATACTCTCTTTACTAACTTAAGTGTTGGAGGACTCTTATTAGCTAGCCACAAGAGGCTTTTTGTAGGTCCACGACCGAATATGATTACTAGACCATTAGAAGCTCACTTAGGAATCATACTTGTGATATCCACCATCCCCATTTGGTGCTAATTGTTTGAGGCAAACCTATCCTCAATGGTTAGGCAATAGAATAAATACCTTCATCTAGCACTCTCAGGTAGTTGTGATTAATCTACAATAGACCTACCACCGTCACTAATGGAGTAACAACCATCAAACATGGAATAGGTGAAAGCAATGATCCATGAGTTAATGGAAACTAATAGGAAAGTCCTTTAAGATAATGTTACCCTATGACAACAATTAATAGCAACACAAAAACTCAAGGAAAAGGCTCATCTAAATGATCGAGCTAACCTTGAAGACACCATTACTAATTCTCTCAATTGACCTAGTTGGTGCCTTAAGCGCTCACCTATACCACCATTAGACCCCATGTACCCATGTAACTCTATTTAGATTGAGCAGGGCTAGCCGCACAATTTGCATGATCGGTTAGATAAAAATCATGGCAAGGCATATAACTAGGATACACATTCAGGTATGAGTAGGATACAGAGAGACATCTCCCTTGAACACTCACTTAAGCACTTAAAGGGCATGAATGTTAGAGAGCTTTATGAGCACATTTGACATGCCTCTAGCCTTCGAGACTAGAAATGTCTCGAGTCCTCTACTCGACCATCAAGTATAGCGTTGAGCAAAAGCCCATTTATCTCAATCATGTTAAAAGAAAGCTTACCATAAGGTGTGTGACTTCCTCACCTAAAAACATACGATGGAATGAGCGATTGGGATGACTACCTTGCACATTTTTGTACGATGATAAGCTTGTACAACTTCTTTGATGTAATCACGTGTAAAGCATTCTTAAGTACACTTACTAAAGCAATTTTGGTTTGGTTTAACCTACTCCTACATGGTTCCATTTGCTCTTTCGATGACCTAGCCACTTAATTCCAACAACATTTTCTCAAAAGTAAGGTATTATATTGAGACTTTTCTATGTTGTATAATGTAAGCTAGTACCTAAACAAGACCTTGCTAGCCTACCTCGAGCAATTTAATTATGCTAAGTTTCTAATCCCTAAAATTGAAATTGAAATAGCACTCTAAGCCATCATCTACAGCTTAGACCTAATAGTAAACTCTTGTAGGCCATATCGCTACGTTGACCAAATACCTTCAAAGAATTTTTGATTGTCGCTGAGCAATACGTTGCACAAAAATGAACCATCCAAGTACGCCTCAATAAGGACTTGCATTGTAATACTTCGGTGAAAGATTGCTTTGGTCTTCATGAGGATTGCCTTTTTATCCTCAAGCAAACGATGGAACGGGTAGAAACAAAAGTTCATTGATTACACTACTTACACTCCACTTAATTGGCCCTTAGGAGATATCTTCTATGATGTTCGTGAGGGACTACCTCATGACCTAAACATTAGAGAGGCATCTGAAGCCTTCATCTTAAGAAAATTTTGTGATTACAATGGTGCCTATAGCCATAATATTGATGAGTGTAAGCACCTCAAGAATATGGTCAAAGGCCTTGTTCATAAAGATTGCATCAATCACCTTGTCACTGATGAATGAAACTACCCCTACCCAACTCAGTAATACCGTATTAGGAGCTACAACAATAAACATAACCATAGCAAGACCATTTGCCCAATGACATAGAATGTAGGGGTAGACGAGGGTAGGTACAAACCATAATAGGGGGACGAGGACTCTCAAACCAAGACTGCTTTACTTAACCCTAGCATGAGGCACTTTCGATTTGATGTAAGAAACCAAGAATCGATAAAACCATCTCCTTCACCGACAACGATAAGGATGGCACCGAGCATCTTCACACTAACCTCTTGGTCATCAAAATGTAGAGATTAGATACTTTATGTCCCTAAAACATTCCTCAATAATGGCAGCTTGGCTGATATTCTCTTCTACTTGTCCTACTAATAAATGAAAGATAAACTAGATGTAGAACTTCGACCTTACAAGTAGAGCTTTACCGGATTTGGTGAGAAGAAAATTCCAATTAGAGGCTTAATCACACTACTTATCAAGTTGGGTAACAACAAGCACATTGCCTCATAGCTGATTAATTTTGTAGTCATCGACCACTAGTCTCCTTATAGCACCATCCTCAGGCATCCCGGTCTCAATAAATTTAACGTGTACATCAACTAGAGATGCCTCATGAAATTCCTTACACCTTTAGGGGTCGAAATTGCATGCGGAGACCAAAAGCAGTCTAGAACACTCTAACTTAATGTGATTTCTCTTGACAAGGTTATGCATATTGAGTCTACCCTAGACATTACACAAATACATAGGGGAATGTTGGTAAAGAAGACCAACGTCATCTAGTACAACGACTACCTTGACCAGACCATTTGGATAGGGACTTCCTTAACCCCAAAAGAAAAAGAGGACATTACGGCTTTCCTCTACACCAATTTAGATGTTTTCGCGATGTCCTCTAATGAAATGTATGGAATAATCAACGTTTAAAAGGCTACACACTATCTAAGGGTTGACTTATGCGTTTGACCTGTAAAGTAAAAACAATGACACTTCGCACCCAAGTGGTAGGTTACTATAGAACAAGAGGTGTGAAAAATCTTATAAGCTAGATTCATCAAAGAAGAATGATACTTCACCTAGCTTACTAATATGATCTTTGAAAAGAAATCAAATGGTAAGTAGTAGATGTGTGTTGACTACATTGATCTCAAAAAAGCTTATCCCAAAGATTGCTTTCCTCTCCCTCGAATTGACTAGCTCATTAATTTTACATCGATCCATGCTAGACTAACCTTCATAGACCCTAACTCTAGCTGTAACCAAATTTGCATGGCCCTTGAGGACTAAGTCCATACTTCCTTTATTGCTGACTTCGAAACATTTGTTAAAATGTCATACCTTTCGAACTTAAGAATGCTAGGGCAAGGTACCAACGGTTGGTGATAGCAGTCTTTAAACCATAGTTCAATAGAAATGTTGAAGTTTATGTTGATGATATGATTGTTTAGAGTGGGAACAAAGCCAACTACATTATAGCTTTACGTAAGACCTTCGACACTTAGAGAAAGTACCAATTGAAGTTGAATCCTCAAAGTCGACCACATTGTAGCTTTGTACCCTCAACTTGGCTAACTCTATCCTCAACTACTCATTCTCTTCCCTGAGCTCTTATTGATGTTGCTGTGAAAGTTGAAACAGACAATCAATACAAATGAGCACTTAAGAGAGCTTAAACAAAAGAAAATAGGGGTATAAAAGCATTAGACGCTTGCACAACCTTGATTAAGAGGACTTAGACAACAGAAGGCATACTTCTACAAGCTCATAGCATCACCCAACCTATTTAGGGTAGCTAGAGCATACTCATAATACGGCTTATCCTACATGAAGTTGCCATGCACCTTCTTTAAAGGCTACTCTTTAATAATGCGCATGCTAACAAATGCTTGCATACCACCACTTGTCTTAACCTCGATATTGATTATGGGAATGGACGGTACATGCAACATAACATCAACTTGAGTAGTACTTAGTTCCTCTCATCTCTAAGCACATTCATTACCCTTACGGTCAACCTCTCCTTAATAAACCTCCTCTTGGAGGACTCTTCTTGTATTGCCTGATTAAAGATAAGTCTCTTTGATCCCCCTTCAATAGATACCTTTTGCTTATGTGTCTCCCGATCATACATGTCTTGCTCATGCACCACTTATTGGTACACCTTTTGCTCATACACCTCTTAGTCGTATGCCTCTAGATCATCGCTATCTTGCCTATGTACATTACATCTGAGTACACTCATCACATCAATAGCAATAGCAACAACCTGTTACCCCCACACCTATGTCTAAAGGCACCATAGTCAGGACATCTCCTAACCCTTCACCCATAGGCTGTCTCCTCTTTTTCTTGTTTTAGATAGTTTTCTTGCTCTTCTTCATTATGAGAACTACACATTGCCCCTCTATAAGCCTCTCCCCCTTTTCACAACCCCTTTACTCCCTAATAGCCATCATTTGATCCTTAAAGTTACTACTGCAACATCTCCCCTTTCAAGTATAGCTTTACAACTTCCACCACATTGAGCCCATCCTCCTTTTATTGGACTACATAATCAAGAATCCAGTCTTTGGCCTCATCATCCTTCTCTTTAAAGTAAGTGATGGGCTTTGTTTGAATGGGCATAGTGCATTTCATGGGAAAATCCAACTAATGAGTCGACCTCACCAAGAAGATTTGATACTTTTAGTCATCTATTTTAGACTTTTGGCCATAAAATAGCATTGCATGCTCCCCTCATCTTGAGTAGTACATCTAACCCCTAAGATCACCCTTGAAAAGAAAGCAGTTTCTAAATAGTTGAGCTACCAGCCTCCTCATATGAAATATAAAAGTGCCTCAAAGGCTACCAGTATCTGGTAGGTTTTTGGATGAAGAGAGCTTGGGCAGACATGGAAGTAATTGGATACTTTCAACTGAAATTCAGTAAACAATAGTTGCAACCCCATCTCCATAACCCTCTAGTATACACAAAATGAATGCTTGTTATCCCCATTATCATATGCCCTATAACCTTACTTGGGCCTCCTCACCTCCTAAGTATAGATGTTTTAAATAACCTCTAAGTAAACCTTACGCTAGTGTTCCTCCTTATGCATATACTATACTTTAGTATTGATACCATCACTCCCTTTGGTTGACAACAGTTTCACAATCTCATATTCCTTCTCTTTAGGAGGATACCTACATCAAGGCCTCTCCTTCGCATGTGCTCTCCTTATAACCCATGTGTGGCTTTTATCTACATTGCCGATTTTGATTGCTACTATGTATTGGGGGAAGTGGCGGGCTCATCCCTATGATGCTCATTTGAAGATGCCTTACTTGAAAACCTATTCCTTCATGATTATTGTGGTTGATCAACCATCTTTGAAGGATCTCACAAATAAAAGGAAAGGAACAGAAAACATAAGAAAGTGACAAAAACGCTCTGGTAGAGTCTTGACAAAGTAGTTGTGGTGAGTGAGAGTGACCTAACCCTCATGACCCTTATATAGGTTGACAAGACCATAGAAAGTGTTGCTTCATTAGTGGCCATTAGGAGTAACCATATGTCATGATTAGAGGATCAATGGTTAGGGTCTATTTAATAAGCAGATTGCTAGCTAAGCATCGTATGCGTAACATTAATAGGGCATACCCCTTGAAGGCCTCCAATGCCCCAACAGTCACATTCGATCAGAAGATAAATGGTGACTAAGTCCTTGAGCATGCCTAGAGTACCTAGTAGCTCGAGGTTACTAGAGCTTGAGCACGTACCCCATAAGCTCAGAAAAAAGACCTACTAGTGCTCAACCATGACCTTGAGCATCCCACAAACTATTGCAAGTATGCAAATAATACAAGGTGATCTTATAGGGTAGAAATGTGAAAATAATGAGCTTAGTAAGAAGAAGACAAAGGAAAGAACATGGGCACATGGAAAAACTTCATTTCATTAATGATTCAATAATAATTACAAGGTTTTGAGTTTTGCATATGAACCTCGAGTATAAGTCAACAAGAAAGAAGAATGTAGATATCCCATTTTTGCCCCTTTTTTATTTTTAGAAATTTTAAGATAGGGTAAAGGGTCTTAATTTAAGAAAAGTTAGAGAAAATAAGAAATTTAGAAAAATAAAAAAAAAGGAAAATTTAAGAAAATAAAAAAATAGAAATTTAGGAAAATAAAAAACATAGAAAATTTAAGAAAAGCTAAAAAAAAAATAGAAAAATACAAAAAAAAAAATTATGAAAAGCTAAAAAAAAAAATAAGAAGTACAAAAAAGTAGAAAATTACAAGAAACTTAAAAGTTACAAAAAATAGAAAAAAATAGTGGATTTAGGAAGTTTAGAAAATAATAATTTGTTTAGATAGTTTACTAGAATAGAATCTTTAATTTAGATAAAATAAGGAAAGGACTGTTAAGCTTAAGCTTTAAGCTTAGATTCAAAATCTAATCTAACCAGACCATGTCCATATATGAAATTTAATTGCATATATGAACAAGACACAAGCCAACAGCCTAACGAATAAACACTTGAATATTAACATGGAGTTAGCTTAAGGTCTTAGGTTTGAATCTCATCAAAAGTAAAAAATGCCTTCTTTTTTTTTTTTTCCCTTGCAACACATACAACGCATGATGCCATATGTTAGGACATCATCCTGCAACGTATCTACTGTAGGATACGTAGCATTGCTACATACACGAGCCCCATACGACATATGGCATGCCACATGTCAACCACATCACCACCATGCGTCTTTTAGGATATGTGGCAACTTCTTGTAGGTTAACACAGCTAATGTGGTGCCATATCAATACTTTCCTACTCTTTCCCATTCTTTCCTTTGTTTTCCCTCGTAAGAATAGCTAAGTCATCCTACTTCATGGTTTCTTTTTTTAATCTAAATTTTTTGTGATTTCACCAAATTAATAGTGGAATCACGAAGATTAGTTGGGATACAATGAATTGGGATGGAAAACTTGACCTGATTCATTTGTGTAATCCTCCAATTTGACCTCGAAAAATTGGTAAAACATTAATCTTCGATTTCATCCCTTGTACAATCCAATCAAATTCGAGCCAAACCAAGTAGATTTCAAGCTTTCAACCATCTTTTAGGCAAGTATGCAAAACATTTTAGTCACCAAATCAACTAGAATCAAGCCATTTCTTGATAATCAAAGATTACTCGGTCGACATTGAAGGAGACAAATCCAAACATTAATGGTCATTTCCATGTGTGCTCAAGCCAATTCTAGGATAAATAGGGGTAAGGAATCACTTACAGTAGCTAATCACAACTAAAACGCATGCTCTCAAACTCACCTAAATTCGTTCTCTCTACACCATAATCACCCGTGACCTCTCTCTCTCTCTTTGATCCTCTCTCTTTAGCTACCTTCACTCAAAACCACTGCCATGACTGACTTCATGGTGGCTAGAGACCTAAGTCCCAAGTGTTTATTCCTCCTTAGCAACCTACATACGACCGAGCCACTATTACCTCCATCGGCCCTTCATCCAGCCACCTCCAATCGACCACCATAGACCACGACATTCACTCTATCACATACACTACACCCCATACCCCAACCCCACCCTCCCAAATCCCAATGGGAAACCTATGAAAACCTTCCCACTTGATTTAGTGGACAAATTGGCCTGAATTGCTCCTTTGCCATCACCTTTGTTATCTTTGCGTAGCATACGTACAAGTCATGTGCTAACTTGCTACCTAACGTATAACTTGACTGTAACCTGTGCTCAACTACTTCAGCCTAACTTGGGGATAGTGTTCAGCCTAACCCTATTTTTATTTGAATTCATTTGCTTTCTTTTGTTTTGCTTTTCTCCCTTTTTCTTTTTGATTCTTGCATTGTAAATGTATAAAAAAAAAAAAGAGAGAAAAAAGAAAATAAAAAGAAGAGCTTAATGCTTGCTTTATGTTTTATAAAAATGAATAAGGAAATAAAATGAAAATAAATAAATAATATAATAATAAAATAAGTGGATCATGCTACCAGTTAGAAAATCAATTTTCTAAAAATAAATAAAAGTAATCAATCCTCTTTCCAAAGTAAGACCTTTTTCTTAGAATTTTTCAAACAAAACCCTAATTATGACTCTTTAGAAAAAATTTCCCTAAATAAATTAAAACAAGTAAAAACATAAATTTGATTTTTTTCAAAAATTAAAACCAATCAAGCCACTAATACTTTTCGGAAAAGAACTGTTTATGTTTGATCCTAAATAGCGGGTACGCATGCACTCATAGCCAAGTACGAGAGGACTTAAAATATGAAAAGTTTTTTTTTTTTCCATCTTTGTAAATAATTGTTCAATTTAATTAACTTAGTTACATGTGATATGATTTGTTGTTTAGAAATCGAAAAAGGGTATTATTGAAAAACAAAATTAAATTTGGTAAGTTAAGAAGTGGTACTTGTTTAAGGTTTAATAAGATTACCCCTGAACCTAGATCTTTAGTTTTAAAACTGTTTTAAAAATTGGTTTTATAGAAAAACCGGTAGCTAAATTATAACAAATCTAACCAATTGGTTATAACTTAACTCTTTTTCCTAACTTTAGTTGAGTGGCAACTCTAAACAATTTTTTTTTTTTTAAAAAAAAACTAGTTTTCTTTAACTCTTAATTGATGATCAATATTAAATGCATTATGGTTTAATATTGATCGAGTTAAGGAGAATTTATCAAAAACTAGGAAAAAATCAGGCTCGACAAAAAAAATAAAATTACATCAAAGTGGCTTAAAGCCTTCTTAGTCTATTGCTCGATAATAGGTGCCTATCTCCAAGCTTGCAACTTTAACTCAACCTTACAATAAGGACTTTGCATAACCTAGTTTGCTCATAAACCTTAACTAAACTACATGATAGGGGCTACCCCCTAGGTTGGTCGGTTCACAACTTCAACTCAGCTCACTAGTTTGCCTAGGGGAACCATAACTAATCCTAAGCACCTAAGATGATGGCCTTGATCTCTAAGAAACTTATAGATGGTGCTCCTCTACCTTTGTAGTCAACGCTAGGCTTAAACTCTCCCTTATCCAACACAATATGGTAAAGAACCCTTCTTATGTCAAGCCTAACTACCATGTTGATATTGATAGCTTTAAGAAGGACTCCCCCAACTCATCAGAATGGCTAGGAGACACTGATCTATTTAGAAGACTTAGCTAAGAACCTTTGGAGAAGACCTAAGTCTAATGGAAGTTACTCAAGCACTTAGAGGTGTGTACAATGGCTACCATTGAACAAGCATGAGAGAGCATGTAAACTTATTTAGGTTACCATGCTCTCGAAGCTTAGGACCTCCCTAAGAGTTATATAGCCGATTCAGATTGAGCATTCTTGAACTCAAACGAATTTTAAACATTTGCCATGAGAAAACTACCATCTATGTTGTAAGTGCGATGATGATTTGAGGATGAACATTTGAGCACCTCACAAGAAGACAAAGGGTGCAAATATACCCTTCGATTAGTACATAAGGGCTACTCTTAGACATTGAGCAACTAACTACATCCTTCAATCAATACTTAGGGTCCTACCTTAAGGGTGTAGCATGAGTTTATATGCTCTTTCACTTAATATAATCTTCTTAGACTCACTCATTCTTCACAAGCCTCACATGAATGAAGGAAACTCTATCATACTCTCAAAATCTTGGGTTAATTAAGGAAGAAATGCAATTGTGAAAGAAGAATTAAGAGGGTAGTCCCCCATTAAGCATTTATATAGCTAATGGGGAGGAAACCTAAGCCATCCAGGTATTGCTCCAGACCTATCAAATGGAGTAAGGTGAACTATCTCTTAGGCACCTCCGAGTCACTTGTGTTCATCCTTCAGCACATATCTAACAAAAGCTTCGGCCTCTAGAGATCAAGTCTCCTATACCTTCCTTACTACGTCAACGCCAATGAGAGTAAGGGGGCAAGTATTGATGGTTACCCTTTGGTTCAAGGCTTTAGAGGCCTAAGCTCACCAAAGAGCTTAGCTAGTATAGTACCTAGGTTTCCTTAGCTTAAATAAAGAATAGCTTAAGCTATGCCTAAGCCTTACTTGCCATGCTCAAGTCCTACCCTAAACACTTTTGGAGCCTTTACTTAGAGAATCTTCACCTCCACTTTCTAACTATGGGAGAAGAGCTCGCCTCCTTTTTTGAACATGGTCCTTAGGGAGCTTATTGATCAATGCAATCGGGCTTGTCTTCCCTGATCCATATCTTTCTTTCTCATCATTAAATGATGAATAATTGCTTGACATGCAACTAACAACCTAACTACCAGGCTAGGACGGCCACCTTCTACTAATGTGACATGTTAGCCTCCACTAATTGATAGAAAGAGTGAAAGTCCTTTCTTGTACTAATGGTGCCACCTCCTCAGGTTTCATACAAGCCAATCCCCTAAAGCTACATGTCCGATTAGGTTAAATCCCTTAACCTATAAATAAGAGAAAGGTTAACGGGTAAGGGATCTCCTTAATACTCTTTGGAGCTCTCTCACTTACTTATTCCCTTATCTACCAGAATAAAAGTACTCTCTCCACTAACTTGAACGTTGGAGGGTCTTTATTAGCTAAGCTATAGGGAGCTTTTTGCATGTCTACTACTAAGCATGGTTGTTGGACCACTAGGGGTTCACCTAAGAGTCATACGTCTAATATCCACCATCACCAAAAATTATTTAATTAGTATAGAATATTTTTTATAAATAATTAAATGAGCACAGATAGATTTTGAGTTACATAATCTTGAATCCAGTAGAAGCCTTAAGAAAAAAAGATTTATTGGTATTAACATGCTATGTGTCTTGATAAGTGGTAAGCAAGCACCAAGGATATCTAAATGCATATTAATCGGCTTCTTTCATTGTAATAACATGAACTTTATACATTTTTACAATTTTACTCTACTTTCAACTAGTTAAATCATATAATTAATTAAAACTTAGGGTATCTCAGTTACTACCTCTATTATGTTATTGTAACACCATCTGTCTACACATCATAAATAGCTAATGAATGTGCAATATGTGTAATTGAGGTGACTCAAGGAGTAAGGGGAATGGAATAGTCATTCCCCTTAAGCGAACGTACCATTTATGTCTTTATCTTCCTCCTTTTGCTTGTGTGTATATGAAATCTTTCAGATTTAGGATAATCGAAAGATCTCAAAATTATATCAAAGCATATATAATTTCACACTATATTGGATGGCGATTTCGTAGTTTCTTTTTTTCTTTCTAAACTTTCAACTTTGAAAGGAGAACTCAAAGTTGGTTTATCCCATTGAAATATTAATGTTCTTACTATCAAATTATAATGATCTTGACCAAATTTAGTAGTTGAAGACAGAATAATTTTAAAAAGGAACCATCACATGATTTAAGGAACTTAGTCAAATGGATCTAATTTTTGAGAATTATGAGGAGCAGCATCAAGATAAGCTAGAAAAGGAAGAAACCAAGCTGTCTCAATTGATGATATCTTTTTATATCAAGATAGGAAACTATTATACTTTCTCTAGTTTGTTTGCATCTTGTTTTTTTTTTCATTTCTCTCATCTTATTATTGAACCTTTATTTGTTTAGTGTATATATTCTATTTTTTTACTTTGTCATGCTAAGGTAGTAGGAGGCATTTGCGAATTTAGTGACAAAATGAATATTATTGTAATACTAACATTAAATTAGGTCTTCATCTAGTCTTTTTTATAGTCATATTTCTTGAATTCTCATATTATTGTTTTGATGATAACAAAAATAATAATGATAAAGACATTTAATCAGTATATTGAGTGATGCAGGTCATAGAATAAAGTTAAGTTTCTATTTAATGATTGATTTTGAGAATCAGAGACAAATTTAGAAACTAATTCAGTGACTCTAAATAGTTTCGTATTTTTAAACAATAATACAAGTTAATTGTTTGAAGACCTACCTCTAATTGTTGGATATATTTGGATAATATATCTAATGCATTCTACTGAGTTTTACATAAATCCATGGGGATTAAAGAGGATTATCTAAATTTATTTTAAGATAAAGACAGTTAGATAAGTTTTAAATGATAGTGGATAGATTTTGTTGGAAATAATTTATTAGATGATTATCAAGTTTCTCATGATATATTCAATGGATTATTATCAAAATAATTGGAGGATTTTCTAGAATTCAAACTAGCCTTTATCATAAGCTTAAATCAAGATAGTTATGTGAAGCAAATTCAAGATAAGGATGAATCTTATCCACCTTGCAATAGGTTTTTTTTTTTTTTTTTCAAATTCAAAATAATCTAATACAATAGTATTTTCGAGGGTTACATACTTAAACAAATCAGATCCATTGAAAGGTTCTCATGTAAAGTTGCAGCAAGAAATAATAGAGGATTAAAATTTCAAATTCATGATTCATCAAGAATGAAGATTTGGTCCTGATTTTTAGGATTCCATATTAGTAGTATAATTCAAAATTTTTGAAGGGATTTCCAGAACATAAAAAAACAAAGCCAAGTATATTTACAAGAACATATGTAGATTTTATTTTAGTCTAATGTTTAGATTAAAAATTAAACCAGAAAAGAGATTTAGTTTTCACAAATTAAGGAACACACTTTCCAATCTAACAGCTAGTTTAGGATATTCCAAGATTTTTCAAGATCAGTCAAAGAATTCTCTAAGATATCAGCAAACAGACATTGCATTTGCTTAATATATAATCAAGCTAGTTAAAATTCTCGAGATATACTGATCTATAACTTTCTATTGCAAACTTTACTCTCAAAAGAACTAAGAGAGACAATCAGAAGCTAAATCAACAACAACAATGTCTATTCTACTTTCATGTTCTCTTTTCTTCTTGTGCTTATATTTTGAGGATCATTATATTCAATCCTCATATTCTCTATAAATCATATTTTTGAGTGATAGGCTTTGTGTTAAAAGAAAGATACAGTATGTTATAGATTTGTGATTAAGTAAGGCTAGCCTAGCGAGACATAGCAAAAGATTGTACTTGTTTCTCTCTTGATTAGAATATTGAAAAGTGGATATTGGAATGATACGGATGTGGAATATTGGGTCCTCGGCATTGGAGGTGAAAGAGTACATAGGCATAAGGCCAAAGTATTATAATTTTCGAGCTTAGTCTTCTCAACCCTACTCTCTTTTATTTCATGTTTGATATATCTTTATATATTGTTTCATGCCAACTTTAGCATAGTAGTCAAAGGGGATACTTTTAATAACGTTATTACAAAAAGCTTAAATTTTCATAAGAAACCAATTCACATAAACCACCTCCTTCCCCCCTTCTTGGTTATTTTTGAAACCTACATTTGGTATCCATAGCATAAAACAATATATCCAATGCTACAAATTATGCTCTTTATTTCAATGGTACCAACTTTGCCTATTGGAAATGCAAGATGGAAAATTATGTTAAGACAACTGATTTCGATTCATGGGAAATCATTGAGTTTGGAGACATCCAAATTGCCATTGATGGAGATACAGTGTTTATAGAGAATGAGGAGAAAAATTGAAAAGAACAATTAGGCTAAAAACTTGTTGATTATAATAGCTCTATTTGAATATTATCTTATTTCTTCTTGTCTAGGATACCTTAAGCAAGACTCATGAAGGAACCACAAAAATCAAGGATACTCAGATTAATTCATTACTTCAACGATATGAATTGTTTAAGTTTCAACTGGGTGAAAAAATATGTGATGTGTTTAATCATTTTACAATAATAACTAATGAGTTAGCTTAACTAGGTAGAAGGATCAATGATTTCGACCTTATCCAAAAGATGTTAAGGATTTTTCGTAAGTCTTAGGATGTTAAGAAGATGGCAATCAAAGAAGCTTAAGACTTATCTAAGTCAACAATGAGCCAACTGAGGGAAAAGCTGGTTGCTTATGAGTATCATATCAGACATGCAAATGAACTAAAAAGTAGTAAGAAGATAATTGTGTTCAAAGCCTAAGAAGATGATTCAAAGATCAAATAAGAGATAGATTCAGAAATAGATAATGATAAGGATGTAAACCTACTAGCTTAGAGGCTCAAAAGAATACTCAAGAAAAAGAGTAAGAAGAAGTTTTTCAATAAACGTTCTTCTTCTAATCATTCCAAATATGATGCGGAGAAGAGTTACAAAGAAGAGAAAAAGGAAAAGAAAGAGAAGGATGAGTAGAGGGAGTTGGTATGCTGTAAGTGCAAGAAGCCTTGGCATATCAAGTATGAATGTTCATTCTTACTAAAGAAACTAGAAAAGTACAAGAAGAAATAGAAAGCATTACTGGCTACTTAGAGTGACCTGGATGAATCTAAGATAGATTTAGAGTCTAATTTAGAAATAGAAAAAGAGATCAACCTATGTCTTATGGTTATCTATGAGGTAAATTTTGACTCTGATGATGATGATAAGCCTGAAAGTGTATTTAAGTAGATTAAGTGTCTTTTAAGAGCACTTAAAAAGGCTAATTCAAATCTAAATAAATGAATTCATTATTGATTGATGAGAATGATATACTAAAAAATGATAAGAAAGTTTTACAAATAGATAACAAAAATTTGAGGACAAGTTAACATAGCTTAGAAAAGGTGAATCTAATGTTAGAAGAGGAAATGAAGATATTACAAGTGAAAATTGATGATTTATCTTATATAATTGATACAATATTTAATAAGTTTAATGAAAGTAACAAGAAATTGCAATTGCTATTGTCATCACAAAGGTTAGATAATTTTGAAAATAGAATTGGCTATGAAAAGGGAGAATCTTTTAAATTGGTTAATAAAACTGTTTTTGTAAAAGGTAAGGAGATAGTTGATGTTGAACCTATCAAAAATAGTAATTTGCATTTAAAAGCTAAGTTTGTTATGTGAGGTAGCCCAATATAATGAAAGGTACTCTGGCCATAATGAGAAGTATCTAATTAGAGAATACATTAGAGACAAAATTAAAGACTACCCAAGCCAAAATCTAAAGAACTAGGTAATTTACAAATATAGATCATCTAATTCTTATGCATGCTTCTTTTGCAATAGATTTGGTCATATTAAGAAGTATTGTTTTTATAAATTGAATAGCTTTGTGTTGAACAAGATAAATCATTGAATACTATGAGCTTGAATTTTGGTAGACTCATGCTAGTCTAGGCCTCAAAAAGGACTTAACCTTATTTTGATGGTTATAAAAGCATGGAGCAAGATTGAAAGGAATGTAGTATATGGATAGTGGGTGTTCACGTATATGTTGGATGTTGCTTCATTGTTCACAATCGTAGAATGGAAAGAAGGAGGCTATGTTAAGTTTGGAGACGATAGTAAAGGGAAAATAATTGTAATTAGTAATGTCAGCATACCTAGTCATACTATAGAAAATTTTTGTTTAGTTAGATGCTTGAAAAACAACTTATTAAGTATCAATCAACTATGTGATAAGGGTTATAGAATGGTGTTTAGTAGAAGCATATGATAAAAATGGTGATAAATTATTTGAAGGCTTTTGTATGAAAAACATATATCTTGTTGAAGTTGTAAAAGTAGAGACTAAAAATTGTTTTCTATCTATGTCTAATAATGTATTTTTGTGGCATAAGAAACTAGGACATATTAACTTTAATCAATTGGATAATTTGTTTAAAAATAATCTTGCTCATGGTTTGCCCAAATTGAATATAAAAGATGATATTTGTTGTGTTACTTGTGTTAAAAATAAGATGAGTGTTGTTTTACATAAGTCTAAACATGTTATTTTAACCAAAAGGCTATTAGAACTTTTGCATCTTGATTTGTTTGGTCTCACTTGTACATTGAGCTTAGGTAGCAATAACCATGGTTTAGTTATTATAGACAATTTTTCTCGATATACTATGGTTCCATTCTATAACTTAAGATTGATGCTTTTCCTACTTTCAAAAAGTTTTCTAAATAACTTCAAAACGGAAAAAGCTTTTCCATCATTAGTTTATTGACTGATAATGGAAAAAAGTTTGAAAATGATGGTTTTATAAAGTTTTGTGAATAAAACAACATCACTTACAATTTTTTAGCCCCATACACTCCATAACAAAATAAAGTGGTAAAATGTAAAAACAAAATAATCTAAGAAATGATTGGCACCTTATTAAATGAAAGCAATATAGCATAATATTTCTTAGCCGAGATAGTCTCGGTATCATGTTCCATCATTAATCGTGTTTGTATAAGGCCATTTACAAAGAAAACGTCATATAAGCCATATAAAGTTAAAAAATCAACAGTATCCTATTTTCATGTATTTGTTTAACATATTTCATTAAGACATCTGTACACATCTTATTTTTTCTCCCTTGTAATTTTAGAAATTTTATAGTAGGGAAAAAGAGTCCTAATTTAGAAAAAAAATAAAAATAAACTAGAAAATTTAGAAAAATACAAAAAATATAAAATTTAGAAAAAAGAACAAAAAAATAGTAGATTTAGAAAATTTCATAAAAATAAAAAATCAAGAAAAATACAAAAAATAGAAAATTTAGAGAAAGTACAAAAAATAGAAACTTTAGAAAAATTAAAAAAAAAAAGAGAAGAAAATATAGAAAAAAAAAGAAATAAGAAATAAAATATGAAATTTTAATTTAGCTAAAGTATTTTTTAGGCCTTAAATAATAAAAAAGAGAAAAGGAATGTTAGGTATAGGCTTAGATTTAAATTTAACCTATATTGACCTAGTTTACATTGATTGCGTATATAGAAAAGACACAGGTCAACAACCTAACTGTATTGCAGTTGGACTCAATATTAGAAAGGAGACATACACCTAGCAAAGTGCAAAATTACACTTTTCTTTTCATCCCATACCCGTGTCACGTGTAGGGATAATGATGAGCCTAATGTCATATCAAGACGCATGGCTAACGTGACGCCATGTCAACTTCTCTTTCTCCCCCTTTCTTTCCTTTTTCCCATGCATTCCCTCATTTTCCATGGGCAAAACCTGCCCAAACAGCTCACTTCAAGAGCATTTTTTGTCCATTTTTCTTTGCTGTTTCGCCAAATTAATGGTGAAATCGCAAAGTAGACTAAAGATACTTCACATCAATACCAAAATGACATCTTGATAAAATCTTTTGTAGGTACAAAATGAAGTTTAAAAATCGAAAACAGCTTAAATGTATAGATTTTCCTCCGATTCATTTTACTTGATTCAAGCTACTACATTGAAATCCAAAGCTTCTAATCATTGTGTTAGGAAAAAATGAGCATCATAAATCTTATTTGACTAATCACTTCCTGTAAAATCAAACCAAATCGAGTCAATACAATAAATCAATACCCATTAACTTTAGTTTTTAATTCAATGCATTTTCAATTCTTTCCTTCTATATATGAAGCTTAAACACTATAAAAAGGGAGTTGGTCAATCATTCTAAGCATCAAGAATCATATCAAAACACCCCAACAAATTAAAATCCAAGCTCTCTCTGTTTACTACAATGTTACTCTCTCTCTCTAAAAATAGAACTTCTATAGACACTTGCGAAACTCAAGACTACCCTTACTAAAATGCCCATTACATAAGCTTCGAAAGCTAACCACCCGTGTTCACAGCTGTAGCCTCTAGTGTCTTGGCCACCAAGGGTGTCACAAACCCCAACCACCATACTACTACCACTTCGAAACCCCCATCTTTAGGAACTCCCCCAACAAATCAACACCACTAATAGATTCTCTACCCCCAAAAACATAGGATGCGATCCTCATCTCATCTTTAACAAGTCTTTACGAAGAACTACCATCACCACCATCGGTAGCAAATTCCAATCACCACTCAAGAGGCCACCAAACATGGTGGTAATTCACTAAAGCCCCAATCCCTAATATAACTCACATGAAAAAGTACTTTCCCATTAAAAGCTCCTCCTAGAACCATTGGTGAATCACCTCCCTGATAATCCCAATCTCTTCCTCCTTCTTCCCTACTCAACATACATATACAGCATGTAGGACCTGACGTGACTTGCTTGCCGTACTCCAGATCCTACCTGATGACTAGTTCTCTTATCTAAGTCCAACCCGTATCCCCTGATTTGGTTCAACCCTCTTCTATATCTTGTTTTGATTTTGTTATGTCATATTTTTTCAATTAATTATTTATTTAATTTATTCCTTGTAAATTCATTGTAACTATAAAAAAAAAAATCATAATGTGAATAATAGAAAAGAAAAAAAAAGGGAAATGAAAAAAAAAAAGAAAAGGAGAAAAAGCCTAGTTTTATTTTTATGTTTTAGGGAGAAATATATATTAACAAAAAAATAAATAATAGTAAGAAAATAAAAAGAAAAAGAAAAAAACAAATTAGGAAAGAAGAGGGTTTTATGACTTAGAAAATCATTTTTTAATAAAACCAAAATAAAATTGACCTTTTCAAAAATTAGGAGCTTTCTTAGAATTTTCAAATATATATATATAAACCAAGTTTAAGACCATTTTAGAAATTTTCCTTAAGTAACTCAAATCAGGTTAAAAGATATAAACCTGACACTTTTTTCATAATTTAAAACAAATCAATACACTAACGCTTTTAGAAATGAACTACAGAAGTTTGATTTCGAATAATAGTTATGTAGGCACTCGTAGTAATTATAGGGCGACTTCAAATATAAAAAATTTTCTTTCTCTATCTTTTGTTTTTAATTGTTCAATTCATCCTTTTTCATAGATTCAATCAAATTAACTTAGCTACTAGTGATTATATTTTATTTTTTAAGGGTATTATTGAAAGATGAGATTAATTTCATAAAATTAAAAGTGGTACCCATTAAGAGTTTAAAAAGCTAGCCCCTAGGCTCAAAAATCTAGTTTTCAAAACCTCTTTTAAAAATTGGTTTTATCAAAAGATTAATAGCTAAATTATAACTAACCAACCCAATTGGTTATAGCTTAACTCTTTTTCTCGACTCTGGTCAAGTAGCAACTCCAAACAGTTTTCAAAATAAAAACCAAGTTTTTCCTAACTTTTAGTCGATGGTTAGCATTAAATGGGTTAGCGTTCAAAACTATTTGGATTAAGGAAAATGTTAAAAACTTCGAAAAAATCAAACTCAATAGCTTAGTGACTCCATTGAGGACATCAAGAGGGCTAGCCACTTAAAAACTCTCCGAAATTAAATTTGCCTTTCACAATACCCATGCTAATTATTTATTTATTTATTGTTATACTTTGCTTTAATCATTATATTTTTTTTTCATGCAACATACGTTAGAATATGAGGGGTCATTTATCGCATCAAAGATGCAAGGTAGATACTGTTAGACTTAGGTCATCTTGGGACCGTAGGAGGAGGGCCATTGTGTAAGCTTCGAATGCTATGGGGAAATCACCTTTTGGGGCCGATTAAGCTACCACACTTAAGTTTTGATGTGATTGATGAACAGTTCCCTCAAAAATACATAAAGTCATAAATCTTAAGAACCTTTAGAACTTAGCCTAATTGCATTCGTGAACCTTTTCCCCAAAATTAGCAAATTGACACAATGTAGCAAAAAAAAAAAAAAAGATTAATTGTGAAGTTTCCGAATCTTTCCCCTGTAAATATTTTTCTTTTTCTTTAGAATATTGATGTAATTCCCAAGAAAATAGGATAGTTTTAACATAAATTTCTTTTCTTCTTTTTTGTAAAAAATAAATAGATTCTCTCTTACACTAGCCCTTTTCAAAGAAGTTCATATTCATGAGCTACTAGAGCCCAAGGGAATATTCAAAAGATGGTTTAATTTTTCAATCCAAACCAATAGAAAGTCATTGAAGATAAGATTAAACCCATCCTCTCACTATGGTACAGGCTTTGGTCCACTTTTGGGACCCTTAGAGTTAATCCTTTTGTTTTGGCTCATGTTGACTGAGCATAGCTGTTGATGCATATTCCTATCTATTAGGAGTCCCCTTTATCGAAAGTAGAGGATACGTTCCAAATATCATAGCTAGCCTGATAAAGATTTTCAGTAGACTCCTAAGCCTTCATGAATTTGCAATATGTAAAATATAGGTAGATACCTATAGGAGAATTGTTAGGGTAGATGATCTCTTCACTTGGTTCACGACCTTGCCTAGCTACGATAAAAAGATCTTTTGTAGTTGCTTTGAAGATTGGTAGCAACATAGAATTAATGCTTATATCTTGGCAGCATTTAGGACTATTTTATTTCCTAATGGGTCATTTTACATACATAACATGATTGCTAAACTAGTGACCTAATTTTTAAAGGGGAAGTCTTACATCATGACACTATTAGTTGCATAAGCCAGATTGCTCAGTTGTTTGCAAGAGGAAAAGAATGGAGACTTGAAAACCAATATGGCTTAACTAATGGTCTGGTTCATCAACCATTCTTGAAGCCATAAACTTGACTTGTTTTACAAGAAAAGCATCCAAATGATGAAGCCCATTGAGGCATTTGCTACTATCATCGAATTGCCTAAAAATGTTGCTCATATCCTTAGGCTTCTAATTGTAAATATTTGATTTTGTCCTTTTCTCAATGCCTTCCATTCTAACTCTTTCCTATCTTTTGTTAATGTACATATCCTTAGGATTACATTTCTTATAGGTCACCTTTTAAATACCTATAGGTTGTTAGTGATTGATTATAAGTGTTTAGGTTTCTGTTTCGTTAGAATTGTTTTTCTATATAGATAAGCCTTATCTTTTAAATAAGTACTTTTTCCTCTCAAAATAAAGGTGGATTTCAAAAAAGAAAAAAATCAAGGAGTTGCTAACAAGTGAGAATTCTTATTAGAAGTAATGGCCAACGGTGGAAATAACAGTAAACTTGATGGCACTAACCCTACAGAAGTGAGGTTTTGTTCATTATAGCAAATTGTAGGGAAAATAACTGAATAGATGAATTTTTTAGCTGACAGCATTGTTCTACTCAGAGCTACAACATCATCAAATGAAGAGCATTTGAAATCCCGACATGGGAAGTCTATACATGCACCTCTTCCTGAAATAGAAGAGAAGATTAATCCAGCTTTCTAGCCTAAGACATATTCTTTCCCAGTTAACTTAAAGCCAAGTCAAGAAAGTATCAAAGAGTTGGAAATGAAGTTAACTCAATAGACAACTGAAAAGATTAGAGCACTTGGGAATGCTGATGGATTCGAGTAGGCTAAGATCATTGACTTTTCTACATATGATGTCAGGGCCTACCCAATAAAATTCAAAGTATCAAAAAAGTTCAACTTATGGTACAAACTTTCTAAGATAGTCTAATGGAGCCAACATTAACTTGGTGCACCCAACTTGATCTCAACTGGATTAATACTTAGGAAAAATTGGCTCGAGCATTCTATGAGCAATACAAATTCAACATTGAGATGACTCCTTCAATTTAAGGCTTGCGTATAGTGAGTAAGAAGAAAAGTGAGTCCTTTAGGGAATACGCCTAAAGATGGAGGGGCACGCCAATTAGAATCATTCCTCCTCTACTTGAAAAAGAATTAATAATTATCTTTATTGACTCATTAGGGGACCTGTATTATGGCCACTTGTTAGGAAATATAATGGCCAGTTTTGTATATTTTGTACTTGTTGGAAGCTGAATCGAAGAAGCTATGAGAACATGGAGGATGATAGGAAAAAGACTAGCCCCACAAGATTTTGGGCATATATAAATATTATAATATCATAACCTACACTAAGAAAAAAAGGCCCAAAATACTTAGAAGAAAGTTCACTTAGATCCCTATCTCAATATCTCAAGTCTTTGACCAACTAAGAAAGGAAGACTTATTGTAATAGAAAGCCCTTATGCCAGGATACAAGCAAAGGAAATATGATGCAAATGGACAATGTGAATATCATATGGCTCAGAAAGGGTATTCTACTGACAACTTTTCAAAATTGAAAAATAGAGTTCAAGACCATACAGATGTAGGGGCAATCCAATTGGATTCAATTCAAGGGTAGGGGTAAATTTCATAATGACCTTTACAAAATTTGTAAAGACAAGGGATTCAAACAAAGCTCTTTGTGTGTGTTTCTCTTATTTTTTTGAGATCATTCACAAACAATAAAGGAAATTCAAATGACAATCAAGATATCTCATTAATTAAAAGGTTTAGAATGAAGAGAGGCAGGACAAATCTTAAACACCAACCTTAAGACATTTTGAGAATGGAGTGACATCATTGTAAGGCCATTAGACTTATTCCTTAAAGGAAGTCCATCTTGCATTTAACATACGAATAAAATTGAAGCTAGGTATTCTTTTCAATATATGAAACACAAAATCTTTTACCAACCCTATTGAGCCTCTTAAATGAAGTATTTTCAAAATTAAACCTTATCAAAGAACTACCTCACAATGGGACAAATAGAAGGCTAGGAGTGTTAATTAGGAGAAAAGGATAAAACTATTTTGTGCTTACTTTAGTCACATCTACTCAACTGTAATTTTCATCATTAATAACTTATTTCCTTTGAAATGAAAAAATATCCTAAATACTATACACTTTAAGCTGCAAGCCAAAAAAAAAAAGAATTATCACCTTTATCTTGAGTCAATATAAGAAGAAGAACAAAAAAGAAAAAAAAAAAAGAAAAGGGGTATGACAAAAAATGAGGAAATGAAAGGTATGCCCTAGAAACAAATCTAAAAAAATAAGGTGATCGAATTCAAAACCTTGAAACCTGAAAATGAGTAGAGGCATATACTTCGCAAGGCCTTTTTCTAAAGTAAGCCCTATCCCTTAAAATAAAAACCCCTAAATCTAAAAGAGTTGGGATTAATCTACTTCTTTTGCAAACTAAGGCCCGCCCATGATTCTACCCCTTCCAATTGCCCTTTTGATTGAAGGAAATAACTTTTTCTTCGTTACAATTACTTTTAAAACTAAGATAAGCCTGATTTTAGTTTACTTATAAGGGTCTTGACTTGTTAACTTGGGTTAAAAAGTAATTTTTTCATAAAAAGCTATTTCATTAATATCCATTTTGAAACCAAAGACCAAAAGCTATTTTGTCACATTATAGTCTGAAAAAGACTTAATAGATTGATTAAAAGTGTACCGCTTACAAAATAGATCATAAGTTTTGGAATCAAAGTCAAAAGAGAGGAATTTAAGCTGAGAGTGCAAGGAAGTTTTTTTAGACTAAACATAACTTTAATGTGATGTCTTTTAAGTAAGAAGAAATTTGAAGAAGTTATGCCTAATAACATGGAAAGTCATTTACCCTTAAAGAAATGCAAAGACCTTAAAAAAAGAAAGGGCTCACTTAGATAAATGTGGCCTAGAAGATCAAGTTATTATAGAAAATCTAGAGAAAGTACAAAAAATAGAAAATTTAGAAAAAGTAAAAAAAAAAAATAATAATTTAGGGGGAAAAAAAGGAAATAAGAAATAGAATAAGAATTGTTAATTTAACTTTAGTATTTTTTTTAGGCCTTAAATAATAAAAAAGAGAAAAAGAATGTTGGGCTTAGGCTTAGAAAGGAGTCAGAGGTCTTGGGTTCAATCCTAGTAATGTGCAAAACTGACTTTTCTTTTTCTTCCAACACGTGCCATGTGTAAGGGTACTACCAAGCCACATATCATAGCAAGAAACATTTCAAAGTCCAATTAGGACATGTAGCTAACATGGCGCCACACCAACATCTCTTTCTTCCCCTTTATTTCCTTTTTCCTATACATTCGCTCATTTTCCATGCATAAAATGTACCCAGACAACTCAATTGAAGAGCTTTTTTAGTCCATTTTTCTTTACGATTTCTTGAAATTAATGGTGAAATCACATAGTAGACTTAAGATACTTTGCATTGGCACCAAAAACAAGTCTTGATACAATCTTTTGTGGGTTCAAAATGAAGTCTAAAAATCAGAAATAGCTTAAATGTACATATTTTCCTCCAATTCATTTTACTTGATTTAAGCTACTACATTGAAATCTGAACCTTCTAGTCACTATGTTAGGTAAAAAATGAGTATCATAAATCTTGCTTGACTAATCATTTCCTCTAAAATCAAGCCAAATCAAAGTCAAGAAAAGAAATCAATCCCTATTAACTTTGTTTTTCATTTCAATGCATTTTCAATGTTTTCCTTCTATATATGAAGCTTGAATACTATAAAAAGGGGGTTAGGCAATCATTCTAAGCATCAAGAATCATATCAAAACATCCCTACAAATTCAAATCCGAGCTCTCTTCTCTATCACAATGCTACTCTCTCTCTAGAAATCGAAGTTTTACAAACACTTGTAAAACTCAAGACTAACCCTACTAAAATCCCTACGATGTAAGCTTCAAAACCTAACCACCCATGTTCACTAACGTAGCCTCTAGTGTATTGGCCACCAAAGGTATTGCAAACCTTAACCACCATGCCACTACTACTTCTAAACCCCCATCTTTAAGCACTCCCACTACAAACCAACACCACCAATAGGTTCTTTACCCCCAAAAACATAGGACATGACCTTCATCTCATCTTTAGCAAGTCTCTATGATGTGCCTAAGAGCTTAGTTATCACTAGGACTTAATGTATTAGATTTGAACCAATAGGTCCTTCAAAATATTGAAGAAACTTAGAGTGAGTAAGTTAACAGACTAATTAGAGTAGCTGACGTGAAGTTGCTTGAAGGATATGACCTACCTATGAACACAACATGACTTAACATATCACTTGATATGACACACAAGTTAATGTTAAGGTCTACCTGTCACTAATCTTGAGTTACTTGGTAAAATTAAATAAGAGTGTATGAAAATAGACTTGAGAGGATTGTCTCGCAAGAACAGTATATTTAATGTTTATTTGTAAAGTAAGATGATTCTAGCCTATAAGGAGAAGAGACTATTTATAGTAAGTCTCTAGGGCAACATTAAAAATAAAGAAATTACAAAAAGGCATACATAAAAAGGGGACTCCTTGTACATACAAAAAAGAGGATTCCTCGTACATACAAAAAAGGGAAAAAAGAACAAACAACAAAAAGGGAAAAATAGTATAGTGTCAGATGAAATGGATAGGTGGTAATGCAACATTAGTTCCTTGCAAAGATTCTTTAGGTATAATAGTTGAGTGGAAACAAGTTATGGCAATATAAGGGATTGTTTAGACTAGAAAGGGATGTAGCAAGTATTGGTAGGAGGCCGAAAGAGAACTACTTGATCGGTAAGAGATTGTCTTGTCACTCATCAAGAAGCTCTCGACAACTGAAGGTTCAATCATTTAGTGTAAGAGGAAGAAGATGGACTAGGGTATAACTGTTTAGAGCTGTCAAGGAATTCAGCCATCCTTTTTCTGCATAGGGTTTCTCCTCATTAGTAGGTTGATGAGAGAGAATTCTTCAAGTGAAGGAATGGAGGCTTCGGAGCCATGTGTGAGTAAGAGGACCAATGGCTGGCAGCTCAAGTGGAAACAAGTTATAGTGGTATCAGGGATTACCGAGATTAGAAAAAGATGTAGCAAGTATTAGTAAGAGGTCGAAGGAGAAGTACTCAACCGGTAAGAAAGTGTCTCATCACTTAGCAAGAAGCTCTCAGCAACTGGAGGTTCGATCATTCAGTATGAGAAGGAGAAGAAAGAGTAGGGTATAACCTTTTAGAGCTATCAAGGAATCCAGCCATCCTTCTTTTGCATAGTTTTTCTCGTTATCGGTAGGTTGATGAGAGAGAATTTTTCAGGTGATAGATTAGAGGCCTCGGAGTCATGCGCAAGTAAGAGGACTAATGGTTGGTATTTCATCAATTCCTTAAGGCTGTTGAAGATTTGTTCTCAAATCTTGGTCCTCTTCTTCATCGAGTACATTGGGTATCAAATCAATCACATTAAAAGTAGTAGATATACTGTATTCATCGAGCAGCTTAAGCTCGTAGGCATTGTTGTTGATGCGCTTAAGGATCTCAAAAGGTCCGTCTGATCTAGGGTAAAGCTTACTTAGTCTCTTCTTAAGGAAATACTCTTTACTGAGGTGGGCCTAGACAAGATCTTCAGGGATGTAAACTACTTGTCTCCTTCCTTAGCTTCTTTGCTCCTTTTGCTAAGCTACAGGTTTGTACTAGTTCTTCAGTAACCTTTTGATACAACTTCTGGAATTCTTCGGCATGTTACAGGCCGGATTTACTTTCCTATTGTACGGCTAGGTTGATAGCCATATCTAAGGGTAACTTTGAGTTAAATCTATAGACGACCACAAAAGGTGACCTTCTTATTAAGCTGTGAATTGATCGATTGCAAGCAAACTTAATGATTGGTAATCATAGGTCCCAATCATATAATTTCTTCCCCACAACTGCTTGTAGAAGGTTACCGATTGTCTTATTTACTATTTTGGTCTTGTGGTCTATCTAAGGGTAGTAAGAAGTACTGTACATTAGCTTAGTTACGAGTTTATAGGGTTTTCCAAAAGAAACTTGTGAACTTTGAGTTACGGTCAAATACAATACTTCCCGGCAACTCGTACAAATATATAATTTCCTACAAAAAGAGGTTAGCGACAAATAAAATATCATTAGTTTTGTGGTAGGGAATGAAGTGACTCATCTTGATGAATTGGTCGACCACCATCATAATTGAGTCATATCTTCTCGGCATTTGGAGAAGGTTGAGCATGAAATCCATGCATAGGTCGATCCATGGGTGCTTAGGTATGGGAAAGGGTGTATATTCTCTATACGACTCTCTCCTTCCTTTTGTATGTTTACACACCTCACACCTCTCAAGAACTCAGCATACATCTTTTATTATCCCAGGCCAATAGAAATGCTCATTTAATATTTCAGTTGTCTACTTTTCTCCAAAATGGTCAGCCAAGCCCCCAGCATTGGCTTCATGGACGAGTAGATCTCTAGTTGAGCCACTCGATACACAAACTTGCTTACCCTTCATTAGGAACCCTTAACTTAAGTAGAACCCATCTACAATGCCTCTAATGTAGCATTGGCTATTAAGGGCCTAAAATACTGATCATGCTCATATTGATCAGGCAAGGTGGCAAATCTAAGTACCTTAGCTTGTATAGTCGTAATAAGGGTATGACGATGAGAAAGAGCATTTGCCATAGTGTTGGTGTTCCCTTACTTATACTAGATGACATAATAAAAAGACTCCAGAAATTCAACTCATTTAGCATGACATTAAGAAAGCTTCTATTTCCTACGAAGATGTTTGAGAGACTTATGATCTGAGTAGATGATGAATTCTCTTGACAACAAATAATGCTACCAGTTCTATAGTGTTCGGACAAGGGCATAGTACTCCTTGTTGTATATTGAGTAATTCAAGGTAGCACCTTTGATTTCTTGCTAAAATAGATAATTGGTTGGTATTCTTGCATAAGGATAGCACCAATGCTGATGTTAGACATGTCATACTCTACCTTAAAAACTTTCTTGAAATCCAATAGGGCGAGTACTGGAGCAAACATCAACTTAGACTTCATATCCTCAAAACTCTTCTAAGCTTTCTTCGACTACGTAAACTCAATGTTCTTCTTGGTCAATTCAATTAAAGGCATAGTTATGGAATGGAAGTTTCAAATGAATCTCTAATAAAATGAAGCTAAGCCATGGAAGCTCTTGACTTCAGTAACACTAGTTAGTGTAGGCTACTCATGAATAGCCCTGACTTTCTTGTCATCAACTCGAACTCCTTTCCTTGAAATAACATATCTAAGGAATACAACCTCGTTTTGAGAGAACACACATTTCTTTAAGTTGTCGAATAATCTCTCCATACAGATGCTCAAAATGAGTGATGTAGTCAGCACTATAAACCAGATTGTCATCAAAATAAATCACAATACATTTGCTGATTAACATTCTAAGCACATGATTCATTACTCGCATAAATTTACTTGGTACATTAGTTAGGCCAAATGGCATTACTATTCATTTGAACAGACTATCCCTTGTCTTGAAGGTTGTCTTCCATTCATCTTTAGGTCTCATTCGTATTTGGTGGTAGCCACTCTTTAAGTCAATCTTCGAGAAGATATGGGCACCATATAACTCATTGAGCATATCATCTAACCATAAGATCAGATATTGGTACTTAATGATAATTTTGTTGATGGTACGACTATCAATACACATTCTTTATGACCCATCTTTCTTAGGTACTAATATGGCTGGTATGACACATGGGCTTGTACTCTCTTAGATGTATCCGCAGTCTACTAACTCATCCACTTGTTTCTTTAGCTCGATTGCTTACTCAAGATTGAGCCTATAAGCAAATTAGTTTAGTAAGGCAGCTTTAGTTTGGAGGTCCAGGCAATGCTCAATGCCTCTTAAGGGAGGTAAACTTTTCAGCATCTAAATAGGAAATAAGTCAACATAGTCTTGAAGTAGCTGTTGCATCTTGACAGGTAAGCTCTCGGCTTCTCTCATCTCCAAGAGTCTCCAAAATAGAAGGAGCACATAGGCTTCAGCCTTGGCCTTGACTTTTCAGGCAAACTAAGCTTAGGAAATCACTAAAGACTTTTGCTATAGTGATCTAGCAATCTTCTCTTGGGCTTCTTACACTTCCTTAGACTCATGGGTGTCAATATGATTTTCTTCCCATCCTTTTAGAACATATAGGTGTTCCTATACCCATCGTACAATACTCTCAAGTCAAATAGCTATGGTCGGTTGAGTAATATATGAGAGGCACACATAGGAAGGACATCACAAAACACCTTATCCTTATACTTATCACCAATGGAAATCAGCACTCTAACCTGCTCAGTAACATGTAAGCTTCCTTTTTCATTCAGCCAGTGAATCTTGTACGGCTTGGGGTATAAGAGGGTTGGCAATTTCATGGCCCTAACTACCCCTTGTGTTATGACATTGGTACAGCTCCCTCCATCAATGATCAAGGCACATAGCTTACCATTCACTTAACAATTTGTATGGAAGAGGTTCTCCCTCCACTCATTCTCATTAGCTACAAAAGCACTAAGAGATCACTGAATGACAAAACAATACTCAACAGTACTCTCAGGTGGTGTCTTGGCATTAGGGTCTTCTTGAAACTCTTCTATCATCTGATCAACTCCCATCTCTTACTCTCCTTCGCTCGTACTCTCTACTTCAAACTAGGGTTTATTTCCCTTTATAGTCATGATTCGACAATTTGGACATTAACTAACCATTTGCCCATAACTAAGACATTTAAAGCATTTGATTTCTCAAGTCTTTCTTCCAGAGCTTTGACCTTAGTCTCTTTGGACCTTAAGTTCCTCGGCTTTGCCCTTAAATTGGCTTTCTTTTGGTTGCATTGACACTTTTCCTTGACATTCCACCTCAGAACTATTTGATGCTCGTTCATTCCCTAGTTGGCTTAGCATGCCACTCTTGTTTGGTAGCTGATATGAGGCAAGTGCGCCTATCAATTTTAATATAGCGGATGTGAGTTCGAGTTGATCCCTCAGAGACTTCGAGTACTAATATTAACCTTAGCTTTATTATCTAACTAAAAAACTGTGATAAATTGAATGAATTAAAAATACTAAAATTAACCTTCTAAACTAATTATGAGACTTGATTAAGCAAATTAGAAAGCAATAAACTACGAACGACTTCAAGAAATTAATAACGTATTTAGGAATTATTTCCCCTAGTGTTTAACATGTGATCACTTAAAATATATTCAATTCAGTTTCTATTATTCTTAACCAGAGGGATTCACAATTAAAGCTAATATCTTTCTCAAGCATATTAACCCTAATCATAAATTATTTACCGAAATCTCTTCACTTAGTAATATAACTTAGAATTGCATTAATGTATAATGAATTCCCACACAAATAATTAACTTTCCGGAAAAAACATGTATCTTATCTCTAAGTATACATGTAATTCTCTTCAATTATGCTAAGATCTAATTACACATGCAATTTCTCAATCATCATGCATAATATCATATATTGATACTCTAGAATTATCAATCAACAATTAAACAACATAATTGAGTCAAGAAAATATAGAAACTTTATTGAAAATTATAAATCAACCCAAGAGCCACATGAAACCCTAGGTTCCATAATCCTAAATACTCAAACTCTAAGCTATCATAATGAATCTAAAAATGAGTTCCATCAAAAACATAAAATAAAACATGGAAAACCCCTTTGGTTGATGAACAATCTCTCTAATCTTGAAGTTGATGTTGCTCTCACCTTTTTCCTCTCTTTCTCCTCAAGTCTCTTCTCTTCTCTCGTGTCTCGTCTGTTTCTCTAATGTCTCCCTCTTTTCTAAACCCTCAGATATCCTTTAATATATGTATTATAAGGATTCTATTTTCGTTACTAGACACGACCTGGGACATGGCTATGTCCCCAGATCGTGTAACTTTCTGTACCTAGGCAAATTTTTCTGCATAACTTCAAAACTTCATAACTCTTTCGTTTGAACTCCGAATTGAGTGAAACTTGATTCCTTTTCTTCGTTTTCGATCCTAGAATGTGTTCAAACCTTGAAATCAAAATTTTACTTAATTAAGTATCGATTTCTTTAAAGAAAACCAAAAATGTAAGAAAAACACTATAAAATCATCATGTGAAATATGTTTAAAATCAGAGTTATCAATAGCATTGGTTGGCTACTCAGCATTTGACTAATCTGGTTTCGCCTCTACCTTTCGACTCTTTGTGCTACCCTGATGGCTTCATCTAGAGTCATAAGACTCTACAACTCTACTATGTTACTAATCTTAATCCTTAGCCTAGAAATAAACTACACTACAGTTCGTGTCTCGGGTTCGTCAACATTACATCTGATTATGAGAAACTAAAACTCTTAGACATAATCATTCATTGATCAACTACCTTATCTTAAGTCTTAGAGATGTCAAAAAGTGTCTTGTTTGTAGTGTTCAAGAACAAACTTACTTCTCAAGACTTTCTTCATTTCATTCCATGTTTGGACTTCTTGTCCGACTCTCAAGTGGACATTCTGCAACTTCTTCTACCACATGGCTATATATCTAAAACATTCCAATACTACCACTCGAATACGAATAGCATCCTCATAATCATAAAAGTGGAATATCTTTTTTATCTTCTCTACCCAGTCCAAGTAGTCGTTAGCACTACCAAACCCATTGAAACTCGGAATTTGTACTTTGAGGTGTTCAACGCCCTTAAGAGCTCTAAGTTCACGCCTGTCAACTCTATCATACTATTCTTCCTCTTCATACTCCTCCACTTCGTCCAATTTTAACCTCCTTCTCACCATTCTTTCGGCACATCAGGGTGGTGCTTAGTTCATAAGAATGGGCTCTAGTGCACGTTGTTCATTCATTTATCTTCTCAGACTATCTCTCATCTCTTGGCCTTGTTCAACAACTCTCTTACATGGCCTAGTCTCTAAGACTCTATGAACTAAGACAGCTAAATTAGCTACAGTAGCAGTAAGGTCTTGTATTTGCTGATCAATAATACATGGTGTTTATTAGGTAACTCAACCTCGATTATAGGCATCACTCTCAGCATTGTTAATCTCTCCTTGAACACTAGGATTCAACATTCTTAAAATGAAGCTTTAGAAGATACTCCACATAAGAAATCCTTACACACATATACAAATACCATATGAACTGTAAACTTGCTCTATTCTTCTAAATGAAAACAAAGTATCTCGAGTAGCAAACTAGTAGAGACTATCACTACATAGCTCTTAGCCTCAACCTCAAGCTCTGATATTAGGATTATATGAGTTGCCTAGGAGCTCAATTATCACTAGAACTTACCGTAACAGATTTGAACCAATGTTTCCTTGAAAATATTAAAGAAACATAGAGTAAGTAGGTTGACAAAATGATTAAAGTAGCTGACATGAAGTTACTCAGAGGATGTGACCCACCTATTGATTCCTCATAGTTTTGCATGAGTAAGAAGGCTAGTGGTCAGTAGCTCATCACTCTACAAAGAATCACCATCATTACCACCAACAGCAAATTCCAACCATTGCTCAAGAGGCCACTAAATACAATGGCACTTCACCAAAGCCCCAATCCCTAATAGAACTTACATGAAAAAGTATTTTCCCATTAAAAGCTCCTCTTAGAACCACTAATGAATAGCCTCCCCAATCGTCCTAATCTCCTCTTCTTTCTTCCTCGCCTGATGCACATGCATGACATGTGGGACCTGACTTGACCCACTTGCGTATGCTCTAGATCCAACCTAACAACCTATTAGCCTATCTAACTCTAACCTATATCTCCAGATTTGGTCCAACCCTCTTCTATATCTTGTTTCAGTTTTGTTATATTATATTTTTAATTAATTATTTATTTAATTTATTCCTTGTAAATTCATTATAACTATAGAAAAAAATCCAAAAGCGAACAAAAAAAAAAAAAAGAAAAACATGGGAAAAGAATAAAAAGAAAAGGAGAAAAAGCCTAGTTTTATTTTTATGTTTTAGAGTGAAATATATATTAATAAAAGAATAAATAATAATAAAGAAATAAAAAGAAAAAGAAAAGAATAAATTAGTAAAGAAATGGGTTTTACCACTTAGAAAATAATTTTTTAGCAAATACAAAATAAGATTGATCTTTTCAAAAATTAGGACCTTTCTTAGAATGTTCAAGAAAAAAAGAAAAACCAAGTTTAAGACCCTTTTTAGAAAATGTCTTTAAATAACCCGAATTAAGTTAAAAAACATAAACTTGACTCTTTTCTCATAATTTAAAATGAATCAACCCGTTAACACTTTTGGAAACGAATTATGGAAGTGAGATCCCAAATAATAGATACGTAGGTACTTGTAGCAATTACGGGGTGACTTACAATATGGAAAATTTTCTTTTTCCATCTTTTGTAAATAATTGTTCAATTCATCCTCTTTCGTAGATTCAACCAAATTAACTTGGTTGTATTTGAATAGATATTATTTTTTAAAGGCATTATTAAAAGATAAGATTAATTTTAGAAAATTAAGAGTAGTACCCTTTATGGGTTTAAAAGTTATCCTCGGTACTTGAAAATCTAGTTTTCAAAACCTCTTTCAAAAATTGGTTTTACCGAAAGACTTGTAGTTGAGTTATAATTAATTCACCCAATTAGTTACTGCTTAACTCTTTTTCTCAACTTTAGTCGAGTAGTGACTCTAAATAGTATTCAAAATAAAAACCAAGTTTTCATTAACTTTTACTAAAGGGTTAATATTAAATGGGTTAGGGTTTAATACTAATTAGGTTAAGGAAAATGTTAAAAACTTAGAAAAAATTAGGTTCGACATCTTAGTGACTCCATTGGGGACATCAAGAGGGTTAGCCACTTAAAAACTCTTTAAAATTAAATTTTCCTTTTAAAATACCTATGTTATTTATTTATTGTTATACTTTGCATTAATTGCTATATTTATTTTGTATGCAACTTGCATTGGGATATGGGGGGTCCTTTATCACATCAAAGATGCAAGGTAGATACGGTTAGACCCAAGCTGTCATGAGACCCTATGAGGAGGGTCATTATGTAAGCTTTGAATGTTGTGAGGTAACTATCTTCCAAGGTCGATCAGGCTTTCACACATAAGCTTTGATGTGATTGATGAACTGTTTCTGTAAAAACACATAAGGTCACAAATCTTAAGGACCTTTAGAACCTACTCTAATTGCATTCAAAAACCCTTTTCCTAAAATTGGCAAATTGACATGATGTGGCCAAAAAAACAAAGAAAGATTAACCATGTAGTTTCCTAATATTTTCCTTGTAAATGTTTTTCTTTTCTTTAGAATAACGATGTAATTCCCATGAAAATAAGATAGTTCTAATGTAATTTTCTTTTCATGTTTTTGTAGAAAATGGTTAAATCTTCTCTCACATTTTCAAAGAAGTTCATATTATTGAGCCTCTAGAGCCCAAAGGAATACTTGAAACATGATTTCTATTTTTCAATCTAGACCAACAAAAAGTCATTGGAGACAAGATAAAACCTATCCTTTCACTACTCAAAATTCATACTAATATTGCCATGATATAAGCTTTGGTCTACTTTTGGGACCCTTAAAGTCAATCTTTTTGTTTTGGCTTATGTCGATTGAGCTCAACTATTGAAGAATACTCCTATTTGTTAAGAGTCCCCTTTGTTAGAAGCAGAGGGTATATTCTAGATATCACAGCTAGCCCAACAAAGATTTTCAATAGATTCCTATGCCTTCATGAATTTGAAATATGTAAAATATAGATAGATCCCTATAGGAGAATCGTTAGGGTAGATGATCCCTTCACATAGTTCACGACCCTGCCTAGCTATGATAAAAAACTCTTTTGTAATAGCTTTAAAGATTGGCAACAACATAGAGTCAACACTTATATCTTAGTAGCATTTAAGACTATTTTATTTCCAAATGGGGTATTTCACATACATCATAGGATTGCAGAACTTGATAGGAATTAGGTTATTGGACTATTGACCGGTAGCCGAGTTTGAAGATTAGAGGGACTAGTAAAGCGAATCTTCCTGCTCTAACCACCTCCTACTAAGGCCAAGTATCTCATTACCAACTAACTATGCATACAGAGTCGAATGATTGGCCATCTCTAGGAAATTATGTACCAAGTAAAAGAATGCCCTAACAACAACTACACTCTACAGACTAGCTTAGTCCTATCCAACTAGACCACTTGCTCGACATCATTATTTCCATGAGGTCGAGAGACTTGCCTTGTACAAATCCCCATCTACTCTTGTTTGGACGAACCCACGATTGTATAGAACTTCTACAAGTCACCTAGTTAGCCCATACTGCTTTGTTTATACCCTCCAATAGCACCACCAATACATTATTTTTACGTGTTTGGAACCACTCTTAGAATCTGTTACTATAATCATTGCTTTTTCCATGAATATTCTTTTTTACCCATTGTATACTTTATACATTACTTCTTTAGGACTATACCCTTCTTTCTTTTCCTTTTTAGGTATATTACCTTAAATTTTCGGGTATAAATATCCCTTGTATTTGTAGCCGTAATCATAAGATTAACATTAATATACTTGACATTTTTCTTTATGTAAACACTGCCTATTTACATTCATTTCACTATTATCCTTACCCTTAAGCAAAGCTAGGTAATGAGTAACCACACTAGACCAATTCGTATATCATATCAAGTTGTGTCATGAGTTCTCGAAAATTCCATCGATGCATCATATCTTTTGAAGCTGTTCGTGGGTTTTTTCTTATCCTCTTATTCACTCTCTCGTGCATTTCCCCATCATTCCTTTCAAGCTTTCAAAATACTTAGACCCATCCTCATGACTGGCCTTATCTATTCTTGGCTACAATTTGCATCATCTTGGTATCGGAGTGAAGGTTTCATTTAAATTTGTAGTTTGTTTTTTAAGTTTTATTTATACTCTATTTTGCACGTGTGACATAGAACAAGTTACTATGTTCATTTAATTGTTGTGCTTGTTAACTGTTACTTTTCTGGTTTGTGGAAGTGTTTGCTAAAACACCTAATTGAATAGTTTGAGCTTTGAATCTATGGAGAAAATGACTGACCTAAGTATGAATGTTGGTGTTGTAGATAATAATAGTCGAGTTGTCCACTATGGCTGATAGTCTTAAGGAACTCTTAGGAGCATTGACGAGAGACTTAATGAGGTGGCTAACCTCTTGATAGATTTAACCCGAGCTGTTCATGCGTTGGCTTATCGACCAACTGAAACTGTACATAACACCCCAAGAGTTACTCAACCTATTCGAGGCTAGAACCAAACTTAATAAGTTCGTGATAGAAGAGTAGGCGGACAAGTAAGATGAAGGATAGACTTAAGAGAACTGGATAAAGAGGATAAGGAAAAGGAAGAGTATTTTGAAAAAGAGCAAGTTCGAGTCCCCAGAGTATCTGACCATGTGAAGCTTTGAATTCCAAGCTTCAATGGATCTAGGAGTGATGATGAATACTAAGAATGGGAGGAGAAAGTAGAGTGTGTTTTTTACTATTATTAGTATGAAGATTACAAGAAAGTGAGAACTATTTTTGTTGAGTTCTCTAGATATGCTGCCATGTGGTGGAAGAATTTCCAAGCTATGAGGAGGTGAGAAGGCTACCAAAAGATTAATATTTGGCCAGAGATAAAGAGAATACTTAGAAATAGATTTACTTTTACTTGACTTTAGGAGCTGAGACAAGAAAGTTGAACAGTTGACGAGTATGTCTAGGAAATCTAAATGCTCATGATTCGATGTGAAGTGGAGGAACCACTAGCATGAACAATCTTTAGGTTCCTTACTGGGTTGAGAGGTGGCATTCGATATATTGTAGAACTCCAATGATTTATCACAATGGATGAAGCTAATAGAATAGCCCAATGAGTAAAGAGGTAGAGAAGAAGCCAAGTACTGACCAGACTATTGAATAGCTGATTAGGACAGGGAAGTCACTGAGCTTAATCAAGTACCGAGTCGATTCAATCTGAAGGGTAGATGTCCAAGCCGAGTAGAAAGGTAGACTTGATAGTGACATGCTGACCTAAACATATGAGAAAGGGTAAGGATTTGGTAGGACGATAAGTTAGATCAAGTGCTTCGAGTGCTAAGGGTTTAGACATATGGCTGCTTAGTACCTGAATTGAAGGACTATGGTCATTAAGGGAGACGTCTTGAAGCTAGAGGTAGAAAGTACTGATGAGAAACCTGAAGGGGAAGAGAGCACTGTCGAGAAAGAATTGATTGAAGAAGAAGTGTTCACTGAGGATTTGGACTAGTTGACCTTAGTTGTTTAGCACACAATGAACTTGGAACTATTACGAGAGGATGAGTAGAGAGAGAACTTGTTTCATATCACCCGTATGGTGAATGATCAGGTGAGCATGTTAATTATGGATAGTGGAAGTTGCACCAATGTGGCATAAATCAATCTAGTTATAAGGTTAAATTTGCCGACCATCGTACACTTGAGGCAGTATAAGTTGCATTAGTTAAAAGAGAGGGGAGCACTATATGTCACTTGGTAAGTACTACTGTCGATCACTATCGGAAATTATTCTAACGAGGTTCTCTATGATGTGTTACCTATGTGTGTTTCATACGTATTGCTTAGCCGACCATGGCTATTTGACAAAAGAGTTATCTATAAAGACTATTGGAACATGTATGTATTTGAGAAGGATGGTAGGAAGGTTACACTAAACCTGATGCCATTGAGAGAAGTTAATAAACTGTAGATAAGACTTGCTCACGAATCGAGGAAGACCGATGATGAGTAGAGCCGAGCTTTGAGAGGCCCTTAGAGCTGATGCACCAACCTTCACATTGGTCAGGTGATTATTAGAGTTAAAGGAATGGGGTGAACTATCCCAAGAGGTAAAAGAGTTGCTAGATGAGTACGCTGACCTATTCCTAAAATAGTTACCTAAAGGACTACCCCCACTCCGAGGCATAGAACACAGTATTGACTTACTAGTTCGTGCCACCCTACTAAATAAGCTAACCTATCAGATGAGTCCCGAATAGGCTTTTGAGCTCCAATGTCAAGTCAATGAGTTACTAGAGAGAGAGAGTATGTTAGGGGAAAGTCTTAGCCCTTGTGTTGTGTCGGTGCTTCTAGTGTCGATAATGGATGGAACTTGGTGAATGCATGTAGACAGTTGGGTCGTGAATAAGATTATGATCAAATACAAGCATCCCATTCTAAGATTAGAAGACATGTTGGATGAATTGAGTGGAGCTAAGACCTTCAATGAGATCGATCTTAAGTCTGCTTACCATCAAATTTGCATAAGGATGGGAGATAAGTGGAAAATAGTATTCAAAACTCATAAGACTAATGAACCATGCATTAAGACATCTAATAGGGAAGTGTGTCATAGTGTACTATGACAACATCCTAGTCTATAGTACCAACATGTTGAGTCACTATGAACATCTCCGAGCCATACTGAATGTCCTCCGTATAGAGAGATTATTTGGTAACCTTAAAAAATGTTGCTTTTGCCTAGAAGAAGTGGTATTCTTGGGCTACATAGTAAGTAAAGGAGGCTTGCGAGTGGACGACGGGAAGATCCGATCAATCATCGAGTGGCTGACTCCTACTAACTGTGCTAAAGTGAGAAGTTTTCATGGACTAGCTTCCTTCTATAGAAGATTCATTAGAAATTTTAGCATCCCTGTTGCACCCCTTATTGAGTTGACAAAATAGAATATCGACTTCTGATGGGGAGAAAACGAAGAGAGGAGTCTTATCGAGGTAAAGGAAAGATTGACTTTTGCCCTTGCGTTAGTTCTACCTGACTTTGAGAAAATATTTGAGCTAGAATGTGATGCGTCAGGCATTGGAAGAAGCACTATCCAAATGTAGGAAGATCGACTAATTGCCTACCATAGTGAGAACTGAGGGTGCCTTAACTAAACTACTCCATATATGACAAAAAGCTCTTAGCATTAATTCGAGCACTACAAGTATGGTAACATTACCTACTGTTGAGAGAATTTGTCATCTACATTGACTAAGAGTCTTTAAGATATCTTCAAAGTTAGATGAAATTGTTGAAGCAGTAGGCACAGTAGGTTGAATTCCTTGAAAGGTTGAACTTTGTAATAAAATACAAACAAGGGAAGAGCAACATAGTTGCATATGCTCTTTCGAGGAGGCATGCACTCCTGACTGAACTGCAGACTAGATTATTTAGGTTTATGAGCATTAAGGAGTAGTACTTTGGGGATCCATACTTCGAACCCATATTTTCACAATGTATCGATAGAAGGACAATGGATGAATACCATATGGAGGGTGGGTACTTGTTTCGAGGGGAGAAATTGTGCATACCGACTTAAACTCTACGAGAATTACTTGCCAAGGAAGCTTACAGTAGAGGACTCTCCAAGCATTTTGGGGATAGAAGGACTTATGAACTGTTGAATGGTGGTTTCTTCTAGTTAAGAATGAGATTAGATGTACATCGAGTTGTAGAAGGCTATGCCATGTAGAAAAGGGCTAAGTGTGGAGCGAAGTAAGGAAAAGCAATGGCTTTGTCTATTTCGACAAGACCATGGACCAAATTAAGTATGGACTTTGTTTTTGGACTACTATGAACTACCCGAGGCAAAGATTCTGTAATAATCATCATGGATAGGTTCAGTAAGATGGTACACTTTATGCCCTACTCTAAAACTAACGATGCTTTAGTTATTGTTTCTCTTTTCTTGCAGGAAATTGTTAAGCAACATGATGTGCCGAGAAGTGTAGTATCAAATAGAGACCTGAAGTTCTTAAGCCATTTTTGGAGAACTCTATGGCGATGGATGGGGACCAAACTAATATTTAGTACTTCTTGTCACCCTTAAATGAATGGCTAAACAGAGGTAGTCAATCACACTTTGGGATCACTGCTCTGAGCTACAGTGGATAAGAACTTGGCTAATTGGGATATCTGCTTACCAGTGGTCGAATTTGCTTACAACCAGATGGTACATGACACCACTATGTAACCCCCTTTGAGGTTATCTATGGTTTCAATCCAAAGTTACCCTTCAATCACACCCTTGTAACCGAATCTAAATGAGAAAAGCTTGACACAAGAGCTCGAGCACAATCCCTTCATCACATCTACAACAAAGTCACTTGGCATATGGACTAAGTCGTTAGAAAACTACGAGAGAAGGTCAAGGGTAGGATGGCTAAATAATTATAGTCGAGGGATTTGGTGTGGTTATACCTCAATAAGGAACAGTTCCCAAGCAAGAGAAAAAGCAAGCTATCTATAAGAATTAAAGGACCCTTTAGGATCCTCTAAAAGATTAATGACAACACTTACAAGTTGGAGCTACCCAAAGATTATAGGGTATCTGACACCTTTAACATTGCTAACCTTAGTCTATATCACCCTGATGGAGAGCTGATCAAAGACTGTTCAGATTTGACCCCAAATCCAAATAAACCCGGAGGGAATGATGGGAATTAAGCTATTGGACCATTGACCTGCAGTTGAGCCTAAAGACTAGAGGGACTGGTAAGGTAAATCCTCCTGCTTCAGTTAACTCTTGCCAAGGTCGAGTATCTCATTGCTGATTAACTCTGCATGCTAAGTCGAATGATTGGCTATCTCTTGGAAATTATGTGCTGAGTAGAACAATGCCTTAATAACAGCTACATACTGTACACCAGCTTGGTACTATTCGACTCGACCACTTGCCTGGCATCATTACTGCCAAGAGGTTTGAAAGTCTTACCTTATACTAATCCTCATCCACTCCTGTTCAAATGAACTCATGATTGTGTAGGACTCCCATTTGGCCACCCAGTTAGCCTATACTGCTTTGTCTATACCCTCCAACAACACCACCAAAGTGTTGCTGCTACGTATCTAAGACCACTCTTAGAATTTGCTACTATAATCATTTCTATTTTTGTAAATATTCTTTGTTTTTTTTTGTAAATAGTCTTTTTTCTTTTTGTAAATATTCTTTTTTTTTGTAAATATTCTTTTTTACCCTTCGTATACTTTGTGCATTACTTCTTTAGGACTACACCCTTTTTGTCTTTTTCTTTTTAGGCATGTTGCCTTAAATTTTCAAGTATAAATACCTCTTGTATTTGTAGCCATAATCATTAGATTGACAATCATACAATTGACATTTTTTCTCTCGTAAATACTACCTATTTACATTCATTTCACTCTTATCCTAACCCTTAACTAAGGCTAGGTGGCGAGTAACCTCACCGGACCAATTCATGCATTATATTGAGTTATGTCGTGAGTCCTTGAAAGTTTTATCGGTGTGTTATATCCTTTGGAACTGCTCGTGGGTTTTTTTCTTATCCTCTTATTCACTCTCTCGTACATTTTCCAATCACTCCTTTCAAGCTTTCGGTAAGCTTAGACCTATCCTTGTGACCGACCTTGCCTATTCTTGGCTACGGTCCACGTCAGAACTAATGACCTAATTTTTAGAGGGGAAGTCTTACATCCTGATGCAGCTAGTTGCACAAGCTAGATCACTCAGTTGTCTCAAAGAGAAAAAGAAAGGAGACTTGAAAAACAATATGGCTTCACTAATGGTCTAGTTCATTAGCCATGCTTAGAGCCATAGACTTGACTTGTTTCATAAGAGAAACATCTAGGTGATGAACCCCATTGAGGCATTTGCTACTATAATTGAATTACTTGAAAATGTTGCTACCTATCACTAGGTTAGAGCTTTCCAAAAGTTCCGTATTGAAAATATCTCCAAGGTGGCCAGATGGATTGAGGTAGCTAAGCCAAAGAAGAGAAAGAGGATAGGAGAAGAGCCAGGACACCATAAGAAAAAGAGGGCCTATACTTTAAGGATTATTTGTAACAAATTTTTGAATAATGTAATGGAAACTTCAAAGATGCAATAAAAATTATTTTCTTATCACATCATAGTCAGTTTGCTAACTCCCCTCTCTACATTTGCATGCCCTCATATTGCACCTTTTGTTTCTCCTTACTTGTAAATATTCATTATTGGCTTTATTAGCTTATATAACTTAGTGAAGAAAAAATATAAAAGGGAAAATTTTTCTCAATAGGCTCATATCCTTTGGCTTCTAATTGTAAACATTTGATTTTGTCCTTTTCTCAATGCCTTCCATTCCAACTCTTTCCAATCTTATGTCAACGTATACATCCTTAAGATTACATTTCTTGTAGGTCACCTTTCAAATACCTATAGGTTGTTATTGATTGATTGTAAGTGTCTAGGCTTCTATTTCATTAGAATTGTTTTTCTATGTAGGTAAGCCTTGTCCTTTAAATAAGTTCTTTTCTCCCTTAAAATAAAGGCGGTATTTCAAAAAAAAAAAAATCAAGGAGTTACTAACATGTGAGAATTCTTATTAGGAGCAATGGCCAACCATAGAAATAACAACAAACTTGATGGAGCCAACCCTATAGAAGTGAGGTTTTGTTCATTAGAGCAAACTGTAGGAAAAATAACTGAATGGATTAATTTTTTAATTGACATCATCATTCTACTTAAAGCCACAATGTCATCCAACGAAGAGTGCTTAGAATCCCGACATGGGAAGTCTGTTGAAGGGCCTTTTCTTAAAATAGAAGAGAAGATTAATTCAACTTTCTAGCCTAAGACTTATTCTTTCCCAATTAACTTAAAGCTAAGTCAAGAAAGTATTAAAGAGCTGGAAATGAAGCTAACTCAATAGATAACTGAAAAGATGAGAGCATTTGGTAATGATGATGGATTCGAGCTAGTTAGGATCATTAACTTTTCTACTTATGATGTTAAGGCTTACCTAAAAAAATTCAAAGTATTACAGTTTGAGAAGTATGATGGGATCGGATGCCCAAAGCTATACACCAGATTATATGTTCGTATGATGGGCAGATATGTTTAAAATAATTAACTTATGGTACAAACTTTCCAAGATAGTCTAATAAAGCCTACATTAACTTGGTATACCCAGCTTGATCTCAGCTAGATTAATAATTGGGAGAAATTAGCCTGGGCATTCTATGAGCAATACAAATTCAACATTGAGACAACTCCTTCAATTTGGGACTTGCATACAAAGAGCAAGAACAAAAGTGAGTCTTTTAGGGAATAAGCCTAAAGATGGAGCGGCATGATAACTAGAATCATTCCTCCCCTGCTTGAAAAAGAATTAATAGTTGTTTTTATTGAATCATTGGAAGAATTGTATTATGGCCACTTATTGGGTAATATAATGGCCAGTTTTGCAAATTTTATACCGGCTAGAAGCCAAATCGAAGAAGCTATGAGATTGGGGAGGTTGCCAATCAAAATACCAACCCTACTAGATTTGGGGGCATATATAAATACTACAATATTATAACTTGCACCAAGAAAAAAAGGCCTAAAAATGCCTAGAAGAAAGTTCACTTAGATCCTTACCTCACTTTCTTAAGTCTTTAACCGACTAAGAAAGGAAGGCTTACTACAATAGAAAGCCCCTATGCTAAGATACAAGCTAAGGAAATATAATGTAAATGCACAATGTGAATATTATATGGGTCAGTAGGGCCATTTTACTAACAACTGCTAGGAATTGAAAAACAGAGTTCAAGACTTAATAGATGCAGTGGCAATCCAGTTGGATTTTTATTAAAAGGTAGGGGCAGATTTCACAATGACCTTTACAAAGTTTGTAAAGACAAGGGATTCAAATAAGTTACTTTATTTTCGTTTCTCTTATTTTTTAAGATCATTCACAAACAGTAAAGGCAATTCAAATTGTCAGGACCCTATAGGGTGCCTAGTAGGATTACCTAAAATTTCCATAACATGTGTGCACCCATGATATGAAAACCGCCTTGAAAGTCAGAGATTGCAAGACTCTAAATAATAAATCACTAAGATTAATGATTTTCAAGTAATTAATTTATTGTAACATAACATAATATATAATTATAAATAACTATGGATGTCCGATATCTGATATCCCACAGTTTTTCAGAACCGTAGAGAATCGGTATCCCCTACCAAATAATAGGATAGGATATGCCAACATTATAAAACTGCAGGAAGAATTAAATTATATTAAATTCTAAAATGTGAATATTTTCTACAAAGAGTGTTTATGTATTACCTATAAAGATCTCAACTAATTCTAACACTAATGTATATATCTTCATCTCGCACTCAGCACTCGAGACTTATCCCAATCCCATCATATGTAAACCTGCAAAAGAAAGACTATTGGGGAATAAGCTACAAGAGCTTAATGAGCTATCCCTCATACCATACTGGCAAATAAGTTATCAAACAAATTATTACAACCATATGAATGCATGCACATGTAGAATGCCAAACAATATATGCAGTTGACCGGTACTGCATATAATATTGGATTTTAACGCCCTCCGAAATAAGGGTTGGAGATTCATCAGCACCAATCATGACCGGGCTCTAGCACCTGGGTTTTTACCCAAAACTTTGAATATCATATTTTGTAAAAAAATATATTTCCATTTCTAAGTCGTCTAATAGTACACAAAATCCCAAGCCTAGCGATGAGGTAGCCCCCACATTCCACACTCACACCCTACAGCGGTGGTCTCTAGATGCAACCCCCGGCCACCTACGGTTAGCGTCTCCGGCACCAATAGAACTTGTAAGCCAAGAGTAGGGTCTTGTTGTACCAATGCTCCTATACTGTACTAATCAAATCATATGGGAATCCATCCCTCCAAGGCCCCTCATTACCAACCGTGTGAGGTGACGACCGGAATAAGTAATGCAATGCATGGATAATGCATGACCCTTTTAATTTAAGATAAGCTAAATATAATTAGATCAAATTATGAGGCAATCAATCAATATCAGCAAACCATCTAAATCATATAAAAATCAATCATACCATCAAATCATCAAGTATCGTATTTAACAATATTTCTTACAACAATCAATCAATATCAAGCACACACATATCCCGAAACCCTATGCATCAAGTTATTGATATTCAATTTAAGTGCACTAACTATAAGCACAAATAAGTATAGAGTCATCAGGAGTACTCACTTGACTATGATGACTCGCTCTAGTCGTAATAACCGATCGGGAGATCTTCGCCCTTGTTAGGATCACCTGATCATTACGAGATAACAAGGATAATAAGTAGTAGACTCAACTAATGGTTCTAGATATCTATCTATCTAATTCTACTTAGATTACTATCAGCCCTTATTCGATTAAGCCTAATTGCTAATCGTACGTAACTTTTTCATTCTATTTTCAATATTTACGAATTTATAGTCATTTTTCATCGTTTTCAGATGCACGTTCACATGGTAATGTCCGTTTTGGACGTTAAGACCTGTGTTTTACGATGTAGACTAAATTTATTGAAATTCTAACTATTGAAGCTTAATTATTCCTATTAGCTAGTTTTATGTTCCATTTTGGTAGTTAATGATTTAATTAGTCATTTATTCTTATACTTAGGGCATTTTACATTGGTATTACTAATTTATGTTCTTGATTAAGTTTAATTCAATTTAGGAAGTGTTTTAGGGTTTAAGGGATTTTCGGCTTCTAAATACATGTATATACCTATGTTATGTGCTTATATAATCTTATTATTTCTTCTATTATAAACCTATGCTTATGTCATCGCTTACATTATCATTTGCTTATGTCATTGCTTATGTCATCATTTGATTACCTCATTGCTTACATCATCCTTTGCTTACCTAAGCCTTATCTCATGATTATGTGTTTTATGTACACTTATACATAATGTACATATACTTATACCTTTCCTCTACTCATATTTATACTAGCATACTTATACATATACTTATACTTATACCGTATTTATACTTGTACATATACTCATATACCTATATGATCATATACATATTTTTGTATAAATTTTGTATGCCTAATTTTCTCTTAAGAAAATCTTCCTAGTTCCATTCTTTTGTGTTTTTAAGTGTGTATTTAGTATAGTATAGGTATGTATGGTTAGGTTTTGTCTTAATTTAGGTTATGTATATGGTAAATACCTATGGACAAGAGTCCCCATACTAGTATTCTTTTGGTATTTCCTTATGTACACATACTTAAGAGCATATATACATGCCTTCCTTTCCTCCTCTTCATGGTTCCTAACTTTCTACACTTAAAGATGGGAATTTTATGTCCTAATCTACAAGATCATACATAACACATGTCTATTTATCTAATCTACCTAATTACTTAACTAATGAATAATAAAAAGCAACATAAAGTAACTTAAGTACATACCTTAGTTTGTGTTGGAATTAAGGAGACAAAAAGAGAAGTGATGAAAGTGAAATGGGGAAGGGAAGCTCATGGCAATGGAGGGGCTTTTTGTTTTGTTTTGATTATGGAAGAAAGGAAATGGTAGGGTCTAGAAGATGGAAGAAGTGGACAACAAAGAAAAGAAAAAAAGAAGGGAAAAGTCAAAAGAAAAGGAAAGAAATCATGAGAAGGAAGATATTTTTTCCAAAATGAAAGAGATACTTTTGTTGACTTTTCTAAATTGTTGACTTTAGTCAACATGTGTTGACTTGGTCAACTTTCCTTAAGCATATGTAATTTTGTACACATAATGTAGTAATTAAGGAAAATTAAGGGAAAAATTAAGGAAATAAGAGGAAATGAGGTATTTGATAAATTGATTAGTAAAAATAGTTGATGAGGTCTTACTTTAGATATTTATAACCTATAAACATCATTTGGTAAATTACTTTGTATAACTAATGCAAAAAGTACTAATTAGAGTATTAAGGTTCACTACATTTAACCTAATCTTCAATTATATCCTTAACTCTATGTAATACCATCTTAATCATATACTTAAGAAATAAATGTAATCTATGATTCATTATCTTAGTTTCTAAAGGACTATTTGAGGATTCAAAACCTATATGCATGAATGAGTATCATCTCTAACCTTTTACTAATGATTTGGCAAAATACAAGGATTATATTATCAATTTAGAGTTTTAGGGTATATTATGATGAATTAGTGTACATATGTCTTTAAAGTTATCATTTTAGGGTTTTTATCACTTTTGAATAAAATCTTTAACATTTAGATACATTTAGGGTAGAAAAGTTTCTTATACGATCAATTAATTTTTTTAGGGTTTTCACTTTCATTAGCCTTATCAACTCCTAAATTATCTAACATACATGAGTCTATTTCAAAAGCTAGATAAAAAAATTTAGGGGTTTACATAAATGATAATCAATCTCATTAATTAAAATGTTTAGAATAAAGTAAGGTAAGTCGAAACCTAAACACCAACCCTAAGACAATATAAGAATTGATTAACATCATTGTAAGGCCATCAAATTCATTCCTTAAAGGAAATCCATCTTGCTTTTAACATACAAATCAAATTGAAGTTAGGTATTCTTTTCAATATGTCATATAGAAAATCCTTTGCCAACCCTATTGAGCTTCTTAAATGAAGTATTTTTGAAAGTAAACCTTATCAAAGAATTACCCTACATTGGGATAAATAGGAGGTTAAGAGTATTAATTAGGAGAAAATGATAAAACTAATTTGTACTTACTCTAGTTGCATCTGCTCAATTGTAATTTTCATTATTAATAACTAATTTCCTTTGAAATGAAAAAAATATCCTAAACACTATACACTTTAAGTGACAAGCCAAAAGAAGGAATGATTACCCTTATCTTGAGTCAATATAAGAAGAAGAAAAAAAAGGAAAGAAGAAAAAAAGGAATGATCACCTTTATCAAGAAGAAAAAAAAGAAAAGAAAAATAAAAAGAGGAAAAAGAAAAGGGGCATGAGAAAAAATGAGGAATTGAAAGGTATGCCCAAGAAAGAAATCAACAAAAACAAGGTGAATGAATTCAAAACCCTAAAACTTGGAATTGATTAAAGGTATGTACTTCATAAGGCTTTTTTTTCAAAGTAAGCCACATCCCTCAAAATAAAAACCCTTCAATCTAAAAAAGTAAGGGTAAATCAACTCCTTTTGCAAACTAAGGCTCGCCCATGATTCCACCACTTCCATGGGCCATTTAGATTGAAGGAAATAACTTTTCCTTAGGAAAAGGTACTTTTAAAACTAGGGCATGCTCAATTTTAGTTTTACCTATGAGATTCTTGACTTTTAAACCTGGGTTGAAGAGTGATTCTTTCATAAAAAAGCCATTTCATTAATATCCATTTTGAAACCAAGGGCCAAAAGTCTTTATCACATTACAATTAGAAAAAGACTTAATAGATTGATTAAAAGTGTATCGCTTACAGGATTGACCATAATTTTCAAAATCAAAATCAAAAGAGAGAAATTTAAGCCGAGAGTGCGAGGAAGTCCTTTTAGGCTAAACCTATCTTTAATGAGATATCTTTCAAATAAGAAGTTTGAAGAAGTCATGCTAATAACATGGAAAGTCATTTGCCCTTGAAGAAATGCAAAGACCCTCAAGAAAGAAAGGGCTCTCTCAAACAAAGGTGGCTTAGAAGATCAAGTTGTTATGTTGTTGAAAAGCATACATACTACTATCATGGAACCTGTGAAGAGTCAAAACTTGTTAGCAAGTCAAAATATAAAATAAAATGAGAAAAAAAATATATATAAATCCATTCTCTCTCATTTTAGTCCACTTAGGACAAGAGTCCTCATTCCTTCTTAAAGTCATCTTCTCCAAAGTTAACCCTAGTAGTAAACCTCTATCATCCAACTGTGGTCACCCCAATTTTGAAGGAGTTCACTTCCTATTGTCCAAGTTTAGAGATATGCTCCTACATAAAAAATTTCTCCTAAGTGGGATCTAAAGGCTAGAATCATCCTCTATAACATGATCACCCTTATGGTTGAAGTCATCCAATTCCCTTTTTATCAAGGGATTTTGTCCCAAAGGTCAACTTCATCTTAGATGGTTCTTAATTGACAAAACCATCATTTCAATTCTTTAAGCTGCAAGGTCTCCTAAGAATTTTTAGATAAGCTCTTTTGCTTTGGTCCCTATTGATCGTTTACCCTTTAAAGTATTATCCATGTAGTAAATGTTAATGATTACTTGCTTTTGAAGTGCTGTGACCAAAACCATTAGATCACATGCTCTCGGAGTACTATAAATCCTCGAACTGCATGCACTTGAAGTGCTATCATAACTTGAAACCTTTGGATCGTATGCTGTTAGAGCGCTATCCTATTTCTTTTCCTCTCTTTAAATTCTCATTGCACTTGAAGTATGCCTAACTAGTATAAGCCTACTCTTATCTTAATTAAGCTTTCAAGTTTTAAGGTATAAACCTACTATTTTAGGTATAGCCATTCCTACTAAAAGAGTGATAATCATACTCCCTTTTTAAGGATAGCCTACTCGTAGTATGCTATCTCTTTTCCCAATCTTCACCAAATTCCCAATGGATCGGACCTAAGTTAGCTAGCTAGTTGTAGCGCTACTTAGGACAACTTCATTCCCAAGGTAAAAATAGTATCTCTTTTTGTTTTTGTAGTAAATTTTTACTCAGACTTCATTACAAAGCGAGGTAGATGTAAACACTCCAATTTTACCCCCTAAAAACTTTAGAAAATTTTAGAATAGGATAAAGAGTCCTAATTTAGAAAAAACAAAAAAAAAAAGAAAATTTAGAAAAATACTAAAAAGTAGAAAATTTAGAAAAAAAAAACACAAAAAATGGAAGACTTAGAAATGTTCAAAAAAATATAAAATATAAAAAAATTAGAAAAAGTACAAAATAAAAAAAGAAAAATTTAGGGAAAAAAAAAGGAAATAAGACATAATAGGAAATTATAATTTAGCTTTAACATTTTTTTAGGCCTCAAATATTATAAAAAAGAAGAGGAATATTGGGCCTAGACTGAAATTTAAATCTAGCTTAGGTCAACTTAGTTCACATATGCAATTTAATTAAATATATGGATAAGGCATACGCTAATGGCTTAACGATTCAACACTTGGTCTTAACATTTGAAAGGAGTCATAGGTCTTGGATTCAATCCTAGTAAAGTGCAAAATTGCACTTTTTTTTTCCCATATTAGTGCTACACATGGGGGTACTATTAGGCCATGTATCATAGCAAGACAAGTGGTAAAGTTCGACTGGGATACGTGGCTGACCTAACGTCATGTTAACATCTCTTTCTCCCCCTTTCTTTCCTTTTTCCCATGCATTCCCTCATTTTCCATGCATAAAATGTGATGGGAATTAAGCTACAAGACCTTTGACACGAAGCTGAGCTCAAGGATTAGAGGGGCTGGTACGATGAATCGTTATGTTCCAACTAACCCCTGCCAAGGCCGAGTACTTCCTTACCTAGTCACTTTTAATGTCATACTGTATGATCGCCCATTATTTTGTTATATGTCGAGTTGATGATTATGCTATGGTGCCGAGCCAACTTATCACTTGACATCATCCTTGTTAAGAAGTTGAGAGAGAGAAAATCCAAACTGATTGAGCCATCTGTAATTGAACATGTCCATTTGTTCATACTTTTTGTCCACATCTCCTAATAACCTTACCAATATAACATCGCCACGTGTACAGTATCATATGTTGAATCTGTAGCACCAATGATTGTTTTCCTTGTATATTCATTTTTATCCTTTTGTATCATGTACATTGCTTCTTTAGGAAATGTCCTTATTGTCTTTTTCCTTTTGGGCAAGTTGTTCTAACTTACAGGTATAAATACCCTTATACTTATAGTTGTAAAAGATTAGATTACCTTTAATACACTTGAGTACTTTCTTCCTTGCATAAACACTACTTGTTTACTCTCGGCATCACTCTTACCCTTTCCCTCAACAAGGTTAGGTAGTGAGTAACTTCATTAGACCAATTCGTACATCTTATCGAATTGTGCCACGAGTTCTTGGTAGTTCTTTTGGTGTATTATATCCTTTGGAGCTATTCGTAGGTTTTTGCTTACTGTTTCATTCGTCTTTATCACTCTTTTCGTATCTTTCCCCATTAACCCTTTTCGAGCTTTTTACAAGTTTGGACCCATTCCACAACTGACCTTATTAGTTCTTAGTCATGGTTCGCACCATCTTGGTATCAAAGTAAAGGTTTTGTGTAAGCTATAGTTAGTTCTTCTTGAATCTTGTTATACTCTATTTTTTGTGTGAAAAACAGAGCAAGTTACTATATTCATTTGACTACTATGTTATTAGTTGTTCACTTTTTGAAGTGTTTGTTTGAATTTGAATCTATAAGGAAAAATGATAGACCCAAGTATGAATGTTAGTATTGGTGATGATAGTGGAGTTGTCCATGGATGACAATCTCAAAGAACTCTCAAAAGCACTAACAAGATAGTTGATGAGGTAGCTAACCTCTTGGTAGATCTAACCTAAGCTGTTCATGCCATATCTTGCCGACCTACTGAGGCTGCACAAAACAACTCACAAGCTGCTTAACTTATTAAAGGTCAAAACCTAACTCGACCAATTCGAGGTAGAGGAGTTGGCAGACGAGTAAGGCGAAGGATAGACCTAAGAGAGCTTAATGAGGAGGAAGAAGAGTATTTTTAAGAAGTGTGTGTATGAGTCCATAGAGCATTTGACCATGTGAAGCTTCTGATTCCAAGTTATAATGTATTTGGGAATGTTAACGAGTATCTGGACTAGGAAGAGAAAGTGGAGCGTATGTTTGATTACTATCAATATGAGGATTATGAGAAAGTGAAGACTACTAGTGTTGAATTTTTCGGATATACTACCATATGGTATAAAAATTTTTAAGTCATGAGAAGAAGAGAGGGGTACTAAGAGATTAACATCTGGCTTGATATGAAGAGAGTGCTTAGAAATATATTCGTACTGGAAACATATCTCCAAGATACTTTCACTCAACTTCAGAAGCTGAGACAAGGAGGCCAAACTATTGATGAGTATGTTCAAGAATTCCAAATGCTTATGATAAGATGCGAAGTGGAGGAATCACCGGCCTGAACAGTCTCAAGATTTATTACTGGGTTGAGAGGAGACATCCAAGATATTGTAGAACTCCAACGATTTGACACAATAGATGAAGCTATTAGGATTGCCCAATAAGTGGAGATGTAAAGAAGGAGTAGAGTAACAACCAAAATGTTGACTAGTTGACCAAGATAGGCAAGCCACTAAGCTTAGTCTAGTATTGAGCCAAACAGAAAAGTTGATGTCAAAGTCGAGTAGAAAGGCCGACTTAAAGTTGTAATGCTGATCTAAACATATGAGAAGGGGCAAGGGTCTGGCGAGAAGGGGCAAGGGTCTGGTAAGAAGACTAGTCAAGTCAAGTGCTTCAAGTGTTAAGGGTTTAGATACATGGTTGCTTAGTGCTCAAGTCGAAGGACGATGGTCATTAAGGGAGACATCCTAAAGTTAAAATTAGAGAGCACGGATGAGGAACTTGAGGAGGAGGAGGTTCCTATCGAAAAGGAAAATGCCGAGAAAGAACTAATTGAGGAGGACGTGTTTCTTGAAGACTTTGACTAGTTACTCATGGTTATTTGGCATACTGTGAGCATGGAACCCTCACAAAAGGAGGAATAGAGGGAGAATTTGTTTCATACTACCTGCAAGGTGAATGATCGGATGTATCCTTTCATCGTGGATAGTATAAGTGGCACCAATATAGCATTGACCGATCTTGTTTCAAACCTGAAGTTGCCGACTATTGCACATCTTAGGCCGTATAAGTTGCATTAGTTGACTGAGAAAGGAGTATTACATGTCACTTGGAAAATACTACTGTCGATCACTATAGGGAATTACTCTAACCAGATCCTTTGCAACGTATTGCCTATGTGCACTTCCTACATGTTGTTGGGTAGTTCATGGTTATTTGATAGGAGAATTATACATGATAGCTACAAGAATACGTATATGTTGGAAAAGGATGATCGAAAGATCACGCTGAATCCGATGTTACCAAGAGAAGTTCACAACCTATAGGTAAAACTCGCTTGTAGATCAAAGAAAGCTCTAGTGATGAGTAGAGCTGAGCTCTAAGAAGCCATCAATGCTAACATGCCGACCCTATTGTTAGTCAGGCGACTATTGCAAATGAGAGAGTAGGGTAAGCTTCCCTAGGAAATCACAGAGTTGCTAGATGACTATGCTAACCTATTCCTAGAATAGTTACTTAAGGGGTTGCCCCCAACTCGAGGCATAGAGCACTACATTGACTTAGTACCTAGCATTGTACTACCAAATAAGATAACTTATAGGATGAATCTTGAGTAGGCTTCAGAACTTTAACGTCAAGTCAATGAGTTACTAAAGAGAGGTTATGTAAGAGAGAGTCTTAGCCCTTGTGTTGTGCTTGTACTTCTAGTGCTGAAGAAGGATAGAACTTGATGGATGTGTTTTGACAACCAAGCTATGAACAAAAGCATGATCAAATATAGTTATCCGATCCCGAGGCTAGAAGACATATTGGATGAACCAAGTAAAGACAAGATTTTCAACAAAATTGATCTCAAGTCTACCTATCATCAAATCCACACGAGGTTAGAAAACAAGTGGAAGACTACATTCAAGACTTGACAGACATTATGAGTAGATGGTCATGCCATTCGACTTGTCAAATGCCTCAAGCACTTTCATGAGACTTTTGAACCATGTGTTAAGACATCTCATCGGGAAGTGTGTCGTGGTGTACTTTGATGATATCCTAGTCTATAGTGCTAGCATTCTAAGCCACTATGATCATCTCAGAGCAATCTTGGATATCCTTCGTGTTGAGAGACTATTCAATAATTTGAAGAAATGTTGCTTCTACTAGGAGGAAGTGATATTCTTGGGGTATGTAGTTAGTAGAGGAGGCTTGCGAGTTGATGATGAGAAGATTAAGGTAATTGTCAAGTGGCCAATTCCTACTACTTGTACCAACGTAAGAAGTTTCCACGAATAGGCTTTTTTTTACAGAAGGTTTATTAGGAATTTCAGCACCATCATCGCGCCGCTTACTGAGCTAACAAAGAAGAACACCAACTTTCGATGGGGAGAATGGGAGGAGAGGAGTTTTGCTAACATAAAAGAAAGATTGACCTTCACCCCGATATTGGTACTACTTGACTTCAACAAAATTTTTGAGCTGAAATGTGACACATTGAGGATTGGAATAGGCACTATCCTAATGCAGGAAGGCTAACCAATTGCCTTCTATAGTGAGAAGCACTCAGGACTACAGCTGAGCTACTTCATGCATGACAAGGAACTTTTGGCACTGATCTGAGCAATGCAAGTATAGCAACATTACTAACTATCGAGATAATTTGTCATATATACTAACCATGAATTGTTGAGGTACCTCTGAAGTTAGACTAAGTTATCGAAGCGATAAGTGAGATGGGTTGAATTCCTTAAGGGATTCAATTTTATGATAAAGTACAAGTAAGGAAAGTGCAACATAGTTGCAAACGCTCTTTCGAAGAGGCATGCGCTCTTATTAGAACTACAGACTAGGCTGTTTGGTTTTACGAGTAGTAAAGAACAGTACTCTAGGGATCTATACTTTGGATCAATAATTTCACAATGTGTAGATGGGAGGATAGTGGACGAGTATTATGTGAAGGATGGCTATCTGTTCCGAAAGGGGAAACTGTACGTGTTGGCTTATTCTCTACGGGAATTATTAATCAAGGAAGCCCATAATGAAGGACTCTATGGGCACTTTGGAGAGAAGAAGACCTATGAATTATTAAATGGCTAATTCTTCTAGCTTAGAACACGAAGAGATGTGCACCAAATTGTCGAAAGCTATATTGTGTGCAAGAAGGCTAAGTACTAAGTCGAACAAGGGAAAGCAATGCTCCTACCTGTTCCAATGAGGCCATGGACTGAATTGAGTATGGACTTTGTTCTCGAACTACTACGAACTACCCGAGAAAAAGATTCTGTAATGGTTATCGTAGATCAGTTCAGTAAGATGGCACACTTTGTGCCCTACACCAAAACTGACGATGCCTTTGCTATTGCTTCTCTTTTCTTACAGGACATTGTGTGAATACATGGCATGCCGAGAAGTGTAGATTGTGATAGAAACCTAAAGTTCTTAAGCTATTTTTAGAGAATCCTATGGTGTCGACTAGGAACTAAATTACTCTTCAGTACCTCATGTCACCCCTAAACTAACGGCCAAACAAAGGTGGTTAATTGTACTTTAGGGTCAGTGCTTCGAGCTGCAGTAGGTAAGAACTTAGTTGATTGGGACGTTTGCCTACCAATAGTCTAGTTCGCCTATAACTAAACTATACATGACACCACTAAGTAGACTTCCTTCGATGTGGTTTATGGATTTAATCCTAAGTTACCCTTCAACCATACCCTTATACCAGCACCTACGCAAGAGGACCCTAACACCTCAATTAGAGTACAATCTCTTTAGCACATCTATGACTAGGTCACTCGACACATCGACTAAGTTGCCAAAAGAATGTGAGAAAGGACCAAGGGTAGGTCGGCTAAATAATTTCAATTGAGAGGCTTGGTATGGCTACACCTCAGCAAGGAATGGTTTGCGAATAAAAGGAAGAACAAATTATCTACAAGAGTGGAAGGACCTTTCAGAACCCTTTAGAAAATCAGTGACAACGTCTATAAGTTAGAGCTGCTTGAGGACTATGGGGTTTTTGACGCCTTTAACATTGTTAATCTCAGTCCATATTATCTTGATGGAGAACTGAGCAAATTTTATTCAGATTTGATCCTAAATCCAAAACAACTAAAAGGGAATGATAGGAATCAAGTTATGAGACCCCTAACCTAAAGCCGAGCCTAAGGACTAGAAGAGCTGGCATGATGAATCCTTATGTTATAACCAACCCTTGCTAAGGCCAAATACTTTCCTTTAATGTCGTAGCGTATGACCACCCATTATTCTATTGAATGTTGAGTTAATGATTACGTTATGATGCCAAGCTAACCTATCACTCAGCATCATCCTTATTGAGAAGTTGAAAGAGAGAGAATCTGAACTGATTAAGCCATCCCTGCTCCGACAAGCCCATCTATCTGTACTTTCTGTCTACATCTCTTAACAACTTCCCCAATGTAACATCACCATGTGTACAGTATCATATATAGAATCTGTAGCACCAATGATTGTTTTCCTTATATATTTATTTTTACCCTTTTATATCATGTACATTGCTTCTTTAGGAAATGTCCTTATTGTCTTTTTCCTTTTGGGCAAGTTATCTTAATTTACGGGTATAAATACCCTTGTACTTGTAGTTGTAATAGATTAAATTACCTTCAATACACTTGAATACTTTCTTTCTTGCATAAACATTATTTGTTTACACTTGGCATCACTCTTATCCTTTCCTTTAAGCAAAGTTAGGTGGCAAGTAACCTCATTGGACTAATTCGTACATCATATCAAATTATACCGTAAGTCTTGGAAGTTCCTTTAGTATGTCATATACTATGGAGTTGTTCGTGGGTTTTTATTTACTATTTCATTCATCTTTGTCACTCTTTTTGTACCTTTCCCCATTAACCCTTTTTTAGCTTTCTACATACTTAGACCATCCAGCAACCAGCTTTATCTGTTCTTAGTTACAATTCGCACCAAAACGTACCTAAATAGCTCACTTTAAGAGCATTTTTGGTTCATTTTTCTTTGTGATTTTACCAAATTAATGGTGAAATCGCAAAGTAGGCTTAAGATACTTCGCATCGATACCAAAAACATGTCTTGATACAATCTTTTGTAGGTTCAAAATGAAGGTTAAAAATCGGAAATTAGCTAAAATTTATGGATTTTCCTCTTATTCATTTTACTTGATTCAGGCTACTACATTGAAAATCGAAGCTTCTAATCACTGTGTTAGGCAAAAATGAGTATCATAAATCATGTTTGACTAATCATTTCATCTACAATCAAGCCAAATCAAGTCAAGAAAAGAAATCAATGCCCATCAACTTTGGTTTTTAATTCAATGCATTTTCAATGTTTTCCTTCTATATATGAAGCTTGAACACTACAAAAAGGGGGTTAGGCAACTGTTCTAAGCATCAAGAATTATATCGAAACGTCCCTATAAATTCAAATTTGAGCTCTCTCTCTCCACCAAGATGCCACTCTCTTTCTCTAGAAACCGAACTTCTATAACCACCTACGAAACTTAAGACCACCCTCACTAAAATCCCTACAATGTAATCTTCAAAACCTAACCACCTGTGTTCACTACTATAGCCTCTAGTGTCTCGGCTACCAAGGGTGTCGCAAACCCTAACCAACATGCCATTACTACTTTGAAACCCCCATCTCCAAGTACTCCCATCACAAATTAACACCACTAATAGATTCTTTACCCCAAAAAACATAGAACGTGACCCTAATCTCATCTTCAACAAGTCTCTACGAAGAACCACTATCACTACCATCGATGGAAAATTCCAACCACCACTCAAGAGGCCACCAAACATGGTAGCACTTCACTAAAGCCCTAATCCCTAATAGAACTCACATGAAAAAGTACTTTCTCATTAAAAGCTCCTCTTATAACCACTAACGAATCGCCGCCTTAATCCTCCCAATCTTCTCGTCCTTCTTCCTTACCCGATGCATATGCATAGCATGTTGGACCTGACTTAACCCACTTGCCGTACTTTGAATCTAACCCAATGATTCGTTCTCTTATCTAATTCCAACTTACGTCCCATGATTTGGTTTGACCGTCTTCTATATCTTGTTAATTTTCTTTTTCTATCTTTTGTAAGTAATTGTTCAATTCATCCTTTTTCATAGATTCAATTGAATTAACTTAGCTGCATGTGAATAGATTTTATTTTTTAAGTGAATTATTGAAAGATAAGATTAAATTCGAAAAATTAAAAGTGGTACCTGTTAAGGGTTTAAAAAGTTAGCCCTTGGACTCAAAAATCTGGTTTTCAAAACCTCTATAAAAAATTGGTTTTATCGAAAAATCAGTAGCTAAGTTATAACAAATCTACTCAACTGATTATAGCTTAACTCTCAAGAGTTAGTATTAAACAAGTTAGGATTCAATACTAATCGGGTTAAGGAAAATGTTAAAAATCGGGGAAAAAATCAAGCTTAACAAAATCAAGTCTAAATCTTGGTAAGTTTGAAGAACATACAAATGAAAGCATATTTTTACTTTATTCCATAAATAATAAAGCCTTTTGTATGTTTAATAAGGTTACTAGAATTATAGAGGAATCCATAAATGTAAAATTTGCTGATGAGATAAAAAAAGATTATTCAAATGATAATGTGCAAGTAAAAGCCAAAGGCAATGATGAAAATGTGCAATAAGGTGAGACAGGTATGTTTAGAGAACATAAAGTTGAAAGTTCATCGGAACCAAATTCAGAGGCTAAATTAGAAGCTCCCTAGGTAATATCTAAACCTTTTAGAGCAATTAGATTTAACCCTTACCATCCACCTAAACAAGTAATTAGTAATATTTACTTTAAAGTCATAACAAGAGCTAGTTTAAGAAACATTAAAAATCATTTTGCTTTATTATCTGAGTTTAAATTGAACTCTATTGATGAAGCATAATTTGATAATAGTTGGATGAGTGCCATGTAAGAAGAGGTAGCTCAATTTGAAAGTAACTAAGTATGGACACTAGTTCTTAAGCCTAAAGATAAATTTATCACAGGAACAAAGTGGGTATATAAAAATAAGTTAGATGAGAATGGTAAAATAGTAAGAAACAAGACTAGATTGATAGCTAAAGGCTATTCACAAGAAAAGGGAATTGGCTTCACTAAGACATACACAATAATGGCTAGATTAGAGGCTATTAGGCTTCTGCTTGCCTTTGCATGTTATAAAGGCTTTATTTATTCCAAATGGATGTTAGAAGTGCTTGTTAAAATGGTTATATTAAGGAAGAGATATATGTAGATCAATCTCTAGGATTTGAAAATCTATCTAAAGAAGACTCAGTATAAATTAAGAAAAGGTTTATATGGATTAAAATAAGCTCTTAGAGCTTGGTGTGAAAGACTAAGTGATTTTCTAATTAAAAATTTATTCTAAAGAGGAAAGGTAGACACAACCTTATTTTTGAAACACTATAACAATGATCTATTAGTAGTTTAAATGTACGTTGATGATATTATCTTTGGATCTACTAATGAGGTATATTACAAGGAGTTTTCTAAGCTTATGCAAGCTAAGTTTGAGATGTCTTTAATGGACAAATTGAAATTTTTCCTTAGACTAATAGATAAGTAATGGGATCTTTGTATATCAAGAAAATTACACTAGCCAGATCATAAAGAAGTTTAGAGTAGAAAGTGTCGAAGGAACTATTATAACCATGTTTACTTTAACCAGGTTAGACCTTGATGATACAAGTAAGAAAGTTAATAAAAAACTTTATAGAAATTTGATTGGTTTGTTATTATATTTCACAGCATCACGACCAATCATATTGTTTAATGTATGTATATGTGCATGTTTTCAATAAAAACCAACTGAAACACACTTATTAGCTATGAAAAGAATTTTTAAGTATATATCTTACACAACTAAGTTAAGAATTTGGTATCCAAAGAATCAGAACTTTGATTTGATTGGTTTCTCATATGTTGATTGTGTTGGTTGCAAGATATATAAAAAAAGTACCTCAGATACTTTTTAATTTTTAAGAGACAAATTAGTTTCTTAGTCTTCTAAGAAGCAGAACTTTGTCACCCTATTCATAACTAAAGCTAAGTATGTTTCCATTAACAATTATTGTTCTTAGATTTTGTGGATCAAACAGCAATTATCTGATAATAGGCTAAATTTGAAAAATATAACAGTTAAATGTGATAATACAAGTGCAATCAATTTGACTAAGAACCTTGTGCATCCTTCTAAATTTAAACACATAGAAGTGAGATATCATTTTATTCGTGATCATGTTAACAATAGTGATGTAAGCATTGAACTTGTTCCACTAAACAATCAATTAGCTAAAATCTTTACTAAGCCTCTAGCTATGACTAAGTTTGAATTTATAAGAAATGAAATTGATGTTTGTTATCCATTTTCATAAATTGTTGATTAATTAGCATTATAGTATAATAATTTGTATTATATTGTGTTTATATAATTTATGTTACATGTTGCATTATTGTACATTGCACGAATTTTTATTTTTATGTTAGATGTAATTTTGACTTATTTTTTTAGTAATGCATAGCACTTAGGTAATTGAGTGTTTATATAAATTAATGTATAGTAGTTAAATTAACTTATGATATTGCAAATTGGATTGCATATAATTTAGTTTAAATACATTGTTAACTTGTTATAAATAATATATTTGTGTATGAATGTTTGTGTATTTTAGAGTAATTATTTAATGTACAATAGATAAGTAAATTTCATGTAGCTAAAATATCATACAAATTAATTATAGTGTGTAAAGTATAGGATATTTATAAAACTTGGTAACCTAGGATTTTAAAATAATTAATTCCCCTATTGTACCATTAATAGCAGCAAATAGGGGTCATCTTTTTTTACCCCTATGTGAGTTGATCGTGTAAAATACAAATCTCCCCACCTTTTTCTATTTTCGTATGAGTATATGTCATGACTAGTGAACACCTTCACTTTCTAATGGCCATTTCTTTGTTTCTCTCTCTAATTCACTCTTTGACTAGTGAAATTTCTAATGAATCTTCTATAGAAGAAAATCGGTTTATGAAAACTTCTCACTTCAGTATAGGTAGTAGGGGTCGGCCACTCGATGATTGCTCGGATCTTCTTGTTGTCCACTTGTAAGCCTCCTGCACTTACTATGTAGCCCAAGAATACCACTACTTTTGGGTAAAAGTAATATTTCTTAAGGTTGCCGAATAATCTCTCAACATGGAGGACATTTAGTATGGCTTGGAGATGCTTATAGTGACTTGGCATGTCAGCATTGTAGACTAGGATCTTGTTAAAGTATACTACGACACACTTCCTTATTAGATGTCTCAGCACGTGGTTCATCAACCTTATGAAAGTGGTCAGGGCATTCAATAAGCCAAAGGGCATGACCATCCACTCATAAAGTCTATGCTAAGTTTTGAATGCTGTTTTCCACTCATCTTCTATCCTCATGTAAATTTGATGGTAGCTAGACTTAAGATCGATTTTGCTAAAGATCTTGGCTCCATTCAATTCATCTAACATGTTTTCCAATCTCGAAATAGGATACATGTATTTGATCATAACCTTATTCATGGCCCGACTGTCTACACACATTTGCCAAGTTCTATCCTTTTTTGGCGCTAGAAGCACTGGCATAACACAAAGGCTAAGACTTTTCCTAAGATACCCTCTCTCCAATAACTCATTAACTTGATGTTAGAGCTCAAAAGCCTATTCGAGACTCATCTAATAGGTTGACTTATTCGGTAGGGCGGTGCTGAGTATTAAGTCAATGTAATGTTCTATGATTTAGAGTAAGGGCAATCATTTGGGTAATTGTTCTAGGAATAGGTTAGTGTACTCATCTAGTAACTCTTTTACCTCCTAAGGTAGTTCACCCCACTCCTTTAAGTCTAATGGTTGCCTGACCAACATAAAGGTCGGCACATCAGCTTTAAGAGCCTCTCAAAGCTTGGTTCCACTCATCATCAGAGTCTTCCACTTCTCACTTACACCAATGTATGATCACTCACATTGTTCTATAACCATATTGATGAGAAGACCGAAGTAGGTACATAAGAAAAATGGAAAACTTTTAAGGGTTCAAGTTCTTCAAGCAAAGAGTTATTGAGACTAAAAAGGAATTTAAGGAAGAAGAGACGGTAACGAAAGTATCTAAAGATGAAAAGAAAAATGAGAAATTAGAGGCAAATCTAGAACCTTAAGTAGAAACTAATTCAGAGTATGAACCGGAAACAATTAGGAACAATTTGAACAAATCATGGTTGAGAAGAAAAAGGTAAAACCTAGGATTGTTTATGTTTCATCTTCTAAGCAGAATCAACATCTAGAACCTAATATTTTTTATTTTAAGTATTTTCAAATGAATGGATTCTATTAGGAAGACTTCCTTGATGTTCTAAGGTGTAAGAATTTTTATATTCTTGAAACTATGGTTTTTAGAGAAATGGTGTATGAATTTTATAAAAATTTTGATGTAAATAAGAGGGATAAGTAGGTGTCAATTGTTCAAGGGAAAAAATTATCAATTACAAAAGAGGATATTCAAAAATGCTTTAAGTTGCCTAAAATGAATAACGATAAGGAATTGATGAAGTGGACAAGGAAACAATTTTTTGAGGAATAAAACAAAGGTAAGAGGATTTGGCCTAAGAATGAAGTTAGCATTTTTAACTCTAAGTTAACAGTTCGACTGTTATACAGAATGGTAATTAGTTCCTATAAAAGGAAGTACAACTAATATTTTTAAGGAGGATGTAATGGAGATCTTAACAATGTTGGGAAAGAAAAAGTTGGATATTGCAGATTAGATTCTTAGGCATGTATTCATGATCAAAAGAAAGAGGCCATATAATAACATTTTGATGAAACCTTTTGAGTACAAGGAAGTCAAAATCTTAAAGGATACCAAAAAGGAAGTACCAATTAGGGTAATTAGTGATGCTCATATTAATCATATGGGCATCAATATGAGGAACAAAATTTGGTTCACAGACAACTGGGTTTTCTATGTGCACAATTAGCGTAAGAAAAATAGATCACCTAGATCTCTATTTGTAAGGGAGCTATCAGAAGTAGTTTCAAAAATAGATTTAGAACTAAAGGAAAAGACTAGCAAAAAGAGGAAAGGAAAAGAAAAGCAAGAAGGAATGTAAGATTAGGATTGGTGAAAAGATGAAAATTAAAGAAGGGAAAAAGGTATTTGAGTCAAAGGAGGATTCAGATGAAGATTTCGAGAAAGAAATTAAGAAGGAACCTATACAGAAACATATACAAAAACCCTCTTTCAAAGAGAGGGTTTTACTATCATAAAAAATAGGGAGAATATTGAGTTCTCTCATTATTGTTTTGTTGATAACAAAAAGAACAAAAATGTTTAATCACTATGCTAAGTGATGCATGTCATTAAGCAAAGTTAAATTTTTATTTAAGGACTAGTTTTGAGAATTAGAGACTAATTTAAAGACATTAGACAGTATTGAATTTTTACAAAATAATATAGATTAATTGTTTGAAGACTCAGCTCTACTTATTAAATATATTTAGGTAATATATCATACGCGTTCCACTAAGTCGGACATAAATCCACAGGGATTAATGATGATTATCTCAATTTATTTTAGGACAAAGTTAGTTAAACAAGGCTTGAATGATAGTGGTTAGATTTTTTTGGAAATATCTTGTCAGATGATTATCAGGTTTCTTATGAGATATTCGATGGATTATTATCATGATAATTGGATGATTTCGTAGAATTCAAATTAGACTTTATTACAAGCTCAAATCAAGATAGTAGTGTGAAGTAAATTCAAGATAAAGATAAATCTTATCCACGTTTTTGCAATTTTTTTTTTAAATTCAAAAGAATTTGATATAATAGTGTTTGCAAGGTTTTTATACTTAAACATATCAAATTCATTGTAAGGTTCTCATGTAAAGTTGCAATAAGAAATAACAGAGGATTAAAATTTCAAATTCAAGATTCATCAAGAATGAAGATTTAGTCTTGATTTTTATGATTCCATATCAGTAGTATAATTCAAATTTTTCAAAGAGATTTCTGAAACTGAAAAAGACGAAGCCAAGTATATTTACAAGAGCATGTGCAGATCTTATTTTCTATTGAAGGAGCAATCTAGCATTTAGATTGAAAATTAAACTTGAAAAGAGATTTAGCTTTCACAAATCAAGGAACACACTCTCTAATCTAACGACTAGCTTAAGATAATCCAAAATTTTTCAAGATCAATCAAAGAATTCTCTGAGATATCAATAAAGAGATGTTGCACTTGAAGAATATATATTCAAGCTAGTTCAAATTTTCGAGATATATTGATCTATAACTTTCTACTTCAAACTTTACTCTCGAAATAATTTAGAGACAATCAAAAGCTAAATCAAAGACAATAATGTTTATTCTATATTCATATTTTATTTTCTTCTTGTACTTATATTTCAGGGATCATTGTATTCAGTTCTCATACTCTTTGTAAATCATTTTTTTGAGTGATAAACTTTATGTTAAAAGAAAGACACATTATTCTATAGATCTATGATTATACAAGGTTGGCCTAGTGAGATAAAGTAGAAGGATCATACTTGTTTCTCTCTTGATTAGAATATTGAAAAGTGAATAGTGAAACGACATTAGTATGGATTATTGTATCCCCAAATTGGATCTAGAAGAGTATAGTAGGATAAGGTCGAAACACCATAATTCTTGAGTCTGATCTTCTCAACCATGCTTTCTTTTATTTCGTGTTTGATTTATCTTTATATATTGTTTCACGTCGAATCTAGAAAAGTAATCAAATGGGACATTTTTTATAGTGTTATTACAAAAGTTTAAATTTTTATATGTAACCAATTCATCCCTTCTTGATTACTTTTAGGACCTACAATTTCTACTTTGGAGATCATGAATTAATAATTTAGGCAAATTTGCATAAACAAGTTTTGTTGATAGCTAATGAGCAAATGTTTGCTTATTGATGGATTCTTTTTTCTTTTCCCCCTTTTTTGCCATAATTTATTGATGGGTTCAACTCAACATGAGGAGCGCTGTCCAAGTTTTTGACCTTTAATTTTTTAGCCAGAGCGAAACATCTCTATAATATTGCAATTTCATAACAGTATCTGGCGGGAATGACCTGCAATTAAAAAACGGAAGAAAAGATAAAAGAGATGGATCTTAAAAATGTTTGCATATCTCCTTTTTAGTCCGGATAGCAACACAATCCGTCCAAGCACTTGCCTTCCTGTTAACTACGAAAAGAGCAGAGCCACTGAAAATCCTTAATGTTGCATTATTGTACATTGCATGAATTTTTATTTTTATGTTGGATGTAATTGTGACTTATTTTTTTAGTAATGCATAGCACTTAGGTAATTGAGTGTTTATATAAATTAATGTACAATAGTTAAATTAACTTATGATATTGCAAATTGGATTGCATATAACTTAGTTTAAATACATTGTTAACTTGTTATAAATAATATATTTGTGTATGAATGTTTGTATATTTTAGAGTAATTATTAATGTACAATAGATAAGTAAATTTCATGTAGCTGAAATATCATACAAATTAATTATAGTGTGTAAAGTATAGGATATTTATAAAACTTGGTAACCTAGGATTTTGAAATAATTAATTTTTAATTAATTCCCCCATTGCACCGTTAATAGCATCAAATAGGGGTCATCTTTTTTTACTCCTATGTAAGTTGATCATGTAAAATACAAATCTCCCCACCTTTTTCTATTTTCGCATGAGTATATGTCATGACTAGTGAACACCTTCACTTTCTAATGGCCATTTCTTTGTTTCTCTCTCCAATTCACTCTTTGACTAGTGAAATTTCTAATGAATCTTCTATAGAAGAAAATCAGTCTATGGAAACTTATCACTTTGGTACAGGTAGTAGGGGTTGGCCACTCGATGATTACTCGGATCTTGTTGTTGTCTACTCATAAGCCTCTTCTACTTACTACATAGTCCAAGAATACCACATCTTTTGGGCAAAAGCAATATTTCTTAAAGTAACCGAATAATCTCTCAGCATGGAGGACAGCTTGGAGAAGTTCATAATGACTTAGTATGTCGACATTGTAGAGTAGGATCTTGTCAAAGTACACTAGGACACACTTCCTTATTAGATGTCTCAGCATATGGTTCATCAATCTTATGAAAGTACTCAAGGCATTCGACAAGCCAAAGGGCATGACCATCCACTCATAAAGTTTATGCTAAGTTTTGAATGCTGTTTTCCACTATCCTCATATGAATTTGATGGTAACTAAACTTAAGATCGATCTTGTAAAAGATCTTGCCTCCACTCAATTTATCTAACATGTTTTCCAATCACAAAATAGGATACCTGTATTTGATCGTAATCTTATTTACGGTTTGACTATCTACATACATTCGCTAAGTTCTATCCTTTTTCGGCCCTAAAAGCATTGGCACAATACAAGGGCTAAGACTTTTTGTAACATACCCTCTCTCCAGTAACTCATCAACTTGATGTTAGAGCTTAAAAGCCTATTTGAGACTCATCCAATTGGCTGACTTATTTAGTAAGGCGGCGCTGAGTATTAAGTCAATGTAATGTTCTATGCCTCGGAGTAGGGGCAATCATTCAAGTAATTGTTTTAGGAATAGGTTAGTGTACTCATCTAGTAACTCTTTTACCTCTTAGGGTAGTTCACCCCATTCTTTTAAGTCTAATGTTGCCTAACCAACATGAAGGTCGGTACATCAGCTTTAAGAGCCTCTCAAAGCTCGGTTCCACTCATCATCAAAGTCTTCCACTTCTCACTTACACCAACGTATGATCACTCACATTGTTCTATAACCATATTGATGAGAAGACTGAAGTAGGTACATAAGAAAAGGGAAAACTTTCGAGGGTTCAAGTTCTTCAAGCAAAGAGTTATTGAGACTAAGGAGGAACTTGAGGAAGAAGAGATGGTAAAGGAAGTATCTAAAGATGAAAAGAAAAATGAGAAATTAGAGGCAAATCCAAAACCTCAAGTAGAAACTAATTCAGAGTATGAACCGAAAACAATTGAGGAACAATTTAAACAAATCATGGCTGAGAAGAAAAAGGTAAAACCTAAGATTGTTTATGTTTCATCTTCTAAGTAGAATCAACATATAGAACCCAATATTTTTTATTTTGAGTATTTTCAAATGAATGGATTCTATTAGGAAGACTTCCTTGATGTTCTTAGGTATAAGAATTTGTATATTCTTGAAACTATGGTTTTTAGAGAATTGGTGTATGAATTTTATAAAAATTTTGATGTGAATATGAGGGATAAGTAGGTGTCGATTGTTCAAGGGAAAAAATTATTAATTGCAAAAGAGGATATTCAAAAATGCTTTAAGTTGCCCAAAATGAATAATGATAAAGAATTGATGAAGTGGACAAGGAAACAATTTTTTTGAGGAATAAAACAAAGGTGAGAGGATTTAACCTAAGAATGAAGTCAGCATTTTTAACTCTAAGTTAATAGTTTGGCTATTATATAGAACTGTAATTAGTTCCTAAAAATGGAAGTACAACTAGTATTTTTAAGGAAGATGCAACGATGATCTTAGCAATGTTAGGAAAGAAAAAGTTGGATATTGTAGCTTAGATTCTTAGGCATATATTCATGATCAAAAGAAAGAGGCCATATATTAACATTTTGATGAAACCTTTGGAGTACAAAAAAGTCAAAATCTTAAAGGATACCAAAAAGTACCAATTAGGGTAATTAGTGATGCTCATATTAATCATATGGGCATTAATATGAGGAACCAAATTTGGTTCACAGACAACTGGGTTTTCTATGTGCACAATTAGCATAAGAAAAATAGATCACCTAGATCTCTATTTGTAGGGGAGCTATCAGAAGTAGTTTCAAAAATAGATTTAGAACTAAAGGAAAAGACTAGCAGCAAGAGGAAAGGAAAAGAAAAGCAAGAAGGAATGTAAGATTAGGATTGGTGAAAAGATGAAAATTAAAGAAGGGAAAAAGGTATTTGAGTCAAAGGAGGATTCAGATGAAGATTTCGAGAAAGAAATTAAGAAGGAACCTAATGAAGCTTCTACAAGGAAGGAAATTTCGAGAGAGGAGGTGGAATATTTGATTGAACTAAAGATGGACTAATTGCCGTCTAAACTGCAAGATAGTCTCAAAGAAACGGTTGAGGGAACATCTTCAAAACCTTCACTTTCACCACCTATTACACTAACCCATCAACCTTTTGTATAACTACAAGTTCTACTATCTGAAAAGTTAACCTAAGTCCAATTTGATCAACCTCCTTCACTTGAACCACAACTTGCTCCAACTACATTAAGTCCACCTGAACAAACACTAGCTGCTCAATCATCTCCAACTCCACAACCTATTTTGCCACTAGCTTTATTAACTATATCTAATATGGCAATTGAGGAAACCATACCATAGGTTCCTTAATCAACTATTGTGATGCTATTATCGAAAGAACCAACTCCACAACTATCTTTTAACTCTTCAAAAAGGATCAAGAAGAGTTGTCCTAAAGAGAAGAAGAAGTAAATCAATTCAAGACTTGTCCTTTTTATGCTTTGGTGTTTCAAGTGTCTGTTGTTAGTTAGCTTGCTATGTTTCTATTCAAAGTTTGTCATGTATTGTCCTTACTCAAGTTTGCTCATAATTTCATAATACAAAGTTTGTTGTATATTTAGAGTCTATGTTAGAGTTAAATTTAGAGACAACCTGATGTTTTTCAACTCATTGTCAATGAAATATCAGTATTTTTGCTTCCTTTAAATTCTTTTCTCCATTTTCTTTATTGTATTAGATTTAGGGGGAATAAAATTTAGAAGTTGATAACAAAAAGGGAAGAAGAATAAGGAAAAATATTGAACTAATGGATTTCAAAACATAATATGATATGATAATATGATTTGACAAATAAAATATAGCCTAACAATCCTAAAGTTCTATTCTAATAAGTCTAATAATCTTAAAAATGAATTTTTGAAAATTTCTAGTAATGTGGACTTTGAAAGTTTCTAGAGAACATGTTTTAAACTTACATTTGGTATGACATACAGAAACATATACAAAACCTTGCAAATGTTCATTCAATATTTTTCAGAGAAAGGGTTTTACTATCATAAAAAATAGGGAGAATATTGAGTTCTCTTATTATTGTTTTGTTGACAACAAAATAAAACAAAAATGTTTAATCACTGTGCTAAGTGATGTAGTTCATTAAGTAAAGTTAAATTTTTATTTAAGGACTAGTTTTGAGAATTAGAGACTATTTCAAAGACATTGGGCAGTATTGAATTTTTACAAAATAGTATAGATTAATTGTTTGAAGACTCGACTTCACTTGTTGAATATATTTAGGTAATATATCATATGTGTTCCACTAAGTTGGACATAAATCTACAGGGATTAATGATGATTATCTCAATTTATTTTAGGACAAAGTTAGTTAGATAAGGCTTGAATGATAGTTGTTAGATTTTTTTGGAAATATCTTATCAAATGATTATCAAGTTTCTTATGAGATATTCGATGGATTATTATCAAGATAATTGGACGATTTTGTAGAATTCAAATTAGACTTTATTACAAGCTCAAATCAAGATAGTAGTGTGAAGTAAATTCAAGATAAAGATAAATCTTATCCACCTTGTTGCAATTTTTTTAAAATTCAAAAGAATTTGATATAATAGTGTTTTTGAGGTTTATATACTTAAACAAATCAAATTCATTGCAAGGTTCTCTTATAAAGTTGCAGTAAGGAATAATGGAGGATTAAAATTTCAAATTCAAGATTCATCAAGAATGAAGATTTAGTCTTGATTTTTATGATTCCATATCAGTAATATAATTCAAATTTTTCAAAGGGATTTCTGAAATTGAAAAAGACGAAGCCAAGTATATTTACAAGAGCATGTGCAGATCTTATTTTCTATTAAAGGAGCAGTCCATCATTTAGATTAAAAATTACACTTGAAAAGAGATTTAGCTTTCATAAATCAAGGAACACACTCTCTAATCCAACAACTAGCTTAAGATAATCCAAAACTTTTTTAGATTAGTCAAAGAATTCTCTAAGATATCAATAAAGAGATGTTGCACTTGAAGAATATATATTCAAGCTAGTTCAAATTTTCGAGATACACTAATCTATAACTTTCTACTTAAAACTTTACTCTCGAAATAATTTAGAGATAATCAAAAGCTAAATCAAAGATAACAATGTTTATTCTATATTCAAATTTTATTTTCTTCTTATGCTTATATTTCAGGGATCATTGTATTCAATTCTTATACTCTTTGTAAATCATATTTTTGAGTGATAAGCTTTGTATTAAAAGACAGATACATTATTCTGTAGATCTATGATTAAACAAGGCTGGCCTAATGAGATAAAGCAAAAGGATCGTACTTGTTTCTCTCTTGATTAGAATATTGAAAAGTGAATAGTGAAATGACATCAATATGGATTGTTGTATCCCCAAAATTGGATCTAGAAGAGAATAGTAAGATAAGGTCAAAACACTATAATTTTTGAGTTTGATCTTCTCAACCATACTTTCTTTTATTTCATGTTTGATTTATCTTTATATATTATTTCATATCGACTCTAGCAAAGTAATCAAATGGGATATTTTTTATAATGTTATTATAAAAGTTTAAATTTTTATATGTAACCAATTCATTCCTTCTTGATTACTTTCAGGACCTACAATTTCTACTTTGGAGATCATGAATTAATAATTTAGGCAAATTTGCATAAACAAGTTTTGTTGACAGCTAGTGAGCAAATGTTTGCTTATTGATTTATTCTTTTTTCTTTTCCCCCTTTTTTGCCATAATTTATTGATGGGTTCAACTCAACATGAGGAGCGCTGTCCAAGTTTTTGACCTTTAATTTTTTAGCCAGAGCGAAACATCTCTATAATAATGCAACTTCATAACAGTATCTGGCGGGAATGACCTGCAATTAAAAAACGGAAGAAAAGATAAAAGAGATGGATCTTAAAAATGTTTGCATATCTCCTTTTTAGTCCGGATAGCAACACAATCCGTCCATGCACTTGCCTTCCTGTTAACTACGAAAAGAGCAGAGCCACTGAAAATCCTTAATGTTCTGCGATTGCATCTACAGTTCCATGGCCAGTTATCTTGCAGTCGGTGAGTAGTGCCAGAAACCTTATGTTCTGCGACTCCATCTACGTTTCATAAGAAATGGATCATAATAGGGAGATGCCACTGAGACTGATGGCGACACATGGGACAAATAAACTTCAAGCACAAATTGACGGGCATGTCATCGAGATTAGATGGAAGATCTACTTTTATAAGATGGGGTCTCTTCTCCGCTCCCAAAAGGAAACCTTTCTGACAGTATTTGTATCGTAGTAAGCATGCATAATAGTCGTATCAGATCATTTAAAAAATAAAAGGAAAAGAAAAGGTCATAACTATAATTAGATTTAAAAATTACGCTAAGACTCAGAGACGCCATCTTAAATTAACCCATAATTCTATGCTCACATTCACGTAGTCAATCAGTCATATGTATAAAGCTTAAAAATCTAACTTAGGTTCGGCATTCTTTCAGTAAAGTTAATACTATAGCTTATTTTAGTTCTTTGTTCCTTTTTTTATATCGTTATGTAGTGTTTTCATTAAAAAAAAAATTATATTACATGATCTTTAAGCAATAATATTTGTGTAATTTGGATGCTGTGGTTTTGTTTAATGGTGACAATATCATTTATATATATATATATTTAACTTAATGGCCTTTTTATTACATAAAGAACTAGTGGTGATACACTAGTGATATGGATGCCAAAAGAACATAAGATGATTACATAGTGTTGAAATATTTATTTAATTTATTATTATCATAGAAGAATTTCTTTTTTTTTTAATTCAAATTTTAGATTGTGAAAATTGTATAACACATTTCAATATTCAAATCATGATTTATACATAATTATCCTATTACTAACTTTTTTTCCTTTAGAATAGGAGATTAATTTGGTAATTGTGTGTGCTGTGAAAATTGCCCCTCATTAGTATATCAATGTGTTACACCAATCGTGGTATAATGGCTTAAATAATATATATAGATAAAAAAGAGGGTTCTTGCAACGCCAATTGCAAATTGACTTCAAGGAGCATGGCGCGCATGACGCAATTAGAGTTTGCACTATCACTGGGCTTTTTGTTCGTGTAGTTAAGAGGAGGCTGACTGAGCTGTTTTAGATGTCTCAAAACTAGTGGAGACCTGACTCCCTAACCTTGGTTAATGAGAGATTATATTTTTAACTTTATATTAGTTACCGGAAAACAGCATGCTATATTGTATTACTTATGCTTGTGCATCGATAGCACATGGATGAAAAACCCTACTTCTTTATGTGTTTATGTGCGTTATAATGACGGTTCCCTATTTCAAGTCCCATGTACCGCATCAAATCTAGAAGGCTGCTAAATGAAGGCTAAATCGGGATAGAAAAGTAGCAAGTGATCTGGAAGACTTCCTAGCCTTTTTTTTTTTGTTTTACCAAGTTTAAAGTAATTTTTACTAAGAGCCTTAGAAAAGCCTTATGTCGTACTCATGTTTCAGCTATGAAATTCAATAATTTTGACGTGAGTTTTTTTATATCTTGTTATAGTAAGATGCTTCATTATTAGTGAACATAATTTGAGATAATAAGAATAAAGACCTTTGTGTTCGAAAGTATTTATAATGGGTTGTCAGACTAGGATACCATGCCTAGCAATTGAAAAAAAAAAAAAAATCATACATCAGGTAAAATGTATTGATAATTTCATTAGTCTATTAGCAAGCCTTTGGTGCTAAATAATCTTCGACTACTCGTTAAATGGAATTCTCATACATTGCTGCAGCACTGGCCACCGAAAGGTCCGTTCTACTATAGTTTAATAAATTCATAATTTATTAGGAAGACCATTGATCTCGAATAGCAAAATTTTTAGAGTAAAAATAAGATTCTTGCATGGAAAAAAAAAAGAATTAATTTTATTAATATGCTTTATAAATCAATTAATTACGTATAAATATCAATAAAAATTTAATATATAATAATAAAAATATATATTTTTAAAAAATTTATTAGTTATATTTTCACGTATAAGATTTTTATTAATACTTATATTATATTCATCAACAATACTAAAATCGAGATAAGGTGATTTCGCTAATTCCCCATTTCTATCAACGACATCATGATGTTGAGCCAATACTTATTGGATGTAATCAAGTAAAATATCATCTTCCACATTTTATTGTATGTTCTAATTTGTGCATCTATTAAAAATATTGTATATTTTTATTTGTGCTGTTTCTTCTTCTTTCGTGGATAATTTTTTTGGCTCGGCGTCATAGATGTAGTTTAAACTCAACCATTTTAAAATTTAAATGTATCTTTATTTTCTTCTTTTGTGCATGTGTTGAAATTATTGAGATAGTCTACAAACTCTCGAAAAGCATATGAAAGCATCTATAATTTCCTCACATATTGAATATCGAATTTATAATTTCCTCACATATTGAATATTGAATTTAGTAGTAGAAAAGAGACTAACTTAAACGAGGGACCATCTCGTGTATTAAATGATGATGATCAGGAGGAATAGTTTGCAGTAAGATATGTTGGCATTTAGTATTTTTTTTTTTTTCTTCTATTTTTGAATATTTATTTGTTTAGTGTATGTTCTCTTCTTTTTTTTTTTCCGCCTGGTTTTGTTGGTGGTGGGATTAACGACGTTGCTACTGGCGAAATGAATATTGTTGCTGTACCTATTGCAATTTGGTCTTCAGCTAGCGTTTTTATCTAATTATCTACTCCGGAGATGAAACAATAATTTAACCAAAATTTCCGGAAACACGTTTTGTTGACAGCTACAATCAGTAAATGTTTGTCATTTCTGGATTCAACATGTACTTGGTACTCGTCTTATATAGATATACTCACATAATATACATACATACATATATATATATATATATGGGCTAAGAGGTTCACCCCTCTTGTACTACTTATATGGCACTCAAATATCCTTTTGTTTTTTCATATTTACTTATATTATGGATGGGGAGTTAGCCTTTTCTGTTTATACAAAACTGTTTTAAACCCTTTTATTTTTAGGAGTACTCTCTAACATTGTTACTGCTCTCTATATGTTTGGAGACTCAACTTCTCAACTGATTTTAGCCTACTATATGGCCGTCATTAGGAGGTGGCATCAATTTTTGACTAGTTTGCTCACTAGAGGCCAAATCTACCTTTGAGGAATATCTTACACCATGAATAAACTGCTTGCCAATGCCACTTACTACACATTAAAGCTAAGTTGAATATCCTTACTTGCCTTTAAATCCACAAATCATGACATGCTCCTCTACCTAAATCAATGATGCCTTTTTCGTGAGGCCAACTCTTCGCCACTAACTTCCACCAAAAGATCACTAACCTTACTCCATTTATTGCCCGACTCCAACTAAGAACACCTTTGCTAGGACTTTGGGCTTCTACAAACTTCTCTTGTACCCTCTTCCATTCCTTAATCCTTTGAGGTCGCTTCTTATTCAATGGCCCAATGATAGGGTCTACCTAACAATTGTTCATTCCATTATCTAAAGATTCAGACAGAGTTTTATTACAATGCAACTTGTAACATACCTACCTCCTCTAGCAATGAAATTGTCCACTTGGTGCATGCTCATCCTTTAAAGCTTCATCCACACATGCCTAATTGTTAATAAGAACTATGCTTTTCATTAAGCACATTGAATACTATTTAGGTGGCTCATCAAACTAAAACTTTTATACTCTAATACCACTTGTCATGGATTGAAAGGTTTACCAATTCTACAGTGTCCATACAATACTTGACCATCCTTTACTTCTTCATATTTGCTTGTATTATGATTGGTGAGTTGACCTTTCCCTTTCATGTTTACTTAAGATTATTCCAAACCCTTCTATCTTTAAGAGTGCCCTTCAGCATTGTCATCAGGCCCCCATAGGTTTGAGAGACTTAACTTGTCAATTAATTTTGGCCTACCATAGCTATCATCAAGAAAGCGACATCAATTTCTAACTTGTTTGCTCATGAGAGGTTAAACCCACCTTCAAAGATTACCCCATTTCACCAAAAAATTGCCTATTAATGCCATTAGCTACACATTACGCTCAAGTTGAATACCTCCACTTGCCTTCAAATCTACATACACACACACACATACACCCATACATATTTAATGGCTTCTTAATTATATAAAAAGCTAGTGGTGATACACTCATGATATGGATGCCTAAGAAAATGTGAACTGAATACACATTAAAAGATTTATTTAATTTGTCATTATTATAGAAAAATGTTCTGTTTTCTCTAACTTTTAGATTGTGAAATTTTATATAATTTTACAAAATCAAATTATAATTTATATATAATTGCCTTATTATTAACTTTTTTTAGAATAAGAGCTTAATTTGATAATTATATGAGCTATAATAAAATTGCATCTATAAGTATATCTATGTGTTACACTAAACTTGGTATAATGGCTTCAATGGTATATATATGTAGATAAAAACTTCACATGTTTTACAAAATACTTTTAAAGTCACAAACTCCATGAATAACAATGTTGATGTAGCCTATAGAGCCAAGAATGTCATAATATAGTGGAATGAACATTTGTTTATTATTTTTGGATGAACCAAATTCAATTTCTCATTCCCTTAAAGTTGTGTTATATTTGGGCACCAACCATCAAATTGGTAGTGAATCGACCCTAAGAAGACCACCATGGTCAATCGACCTCTAGTCAACTGGACTTTGGCTTTCCTTTCCCTTGTCTTGATTTGTTAGGATTGGTTATTGGTTCCTTTAAGCTTTATTAAGATTGAAGGTAAAGACCTAATCTTAATATCCAATAGGCTTGTAAACACTCAAGGAAATGAGGAAGGTGAGTTTTAGTATTAAGATTATGCTCTTTGAACCTTAAGCATTGATCTATATTTTATATTGTATCAAGGGTTGATCTTGATAAATGGAATTATTATAGCTTTAGATGATAAGTATGTAGATGTAGTTGTTTGCTTCTTACATGTGTTTGGTTATATTAAACCTAACTAATTAACACACAAATAATTAATTATTGTGTTTGTGTTTTTCATTGATATGATATTGACTTGCGATCCATTATTAATATTAGGCCATGGTCCAACTTTAGTAGTTGTAGTCGTTGATATGGGTTATAGCCTAAATATTAAAAAGTTGTAATATGTAATTAATGGTTGAGATTAATAATAAAAAAAAAGAACAATATAATGATGTCATAAAATTTTGTAGGGATCCTTTTCTATTATTCTAATCATCTTCATTTCCATTATTCAAAACTATTTACTCATATGAATCTAAAACATGAATTTTTAACATGCAACTTGATCCATTATGAACTTATATGCATCATATCTATATTAGCATAAATAATAGAATACTATTATCTTAACGATATATTTTTCTACACCACTTATGTTTTTTTATGACATTAATAAAATTAAGGTGTTCCAAATGCTATGTATATAGTAGAGAAAATGATAGAAAGTGTTAGAAGACCCTTCTTAATATAAAAAGAGGAAACATTTCTCAATTTTATTTACTTGCTTTTTTTTTTTCTTTTTCTTCTTATTTGATATGTAACTAATACATGGAAAGATCTAACTAATTTTTATATTTAATCTCTTAACAAGTTCATGGCCATGTATACTAGCACAATTATATTTATAGATCCATGTACTAAGATAATCTTGTTGCCTAAAAATTATAAATCAATTTCAAAATGTGATTCTATTTTTCATTCAATGAAATAACATTATTATCATTAAATAAAAACAAGATACAAAGCATAGTACTTACAAACCATACTTACTTACATACTAAGTAATATTTTCAAACAATACATAAAGTATAGATCTAGCCCTTAACAATCATTTAAAATAGCCTATCAAACCTCAATACAAAACAAAACAATTGCAAGCCCTAACATCATCCATAACCATTGATTTGAATCAAAGAAGGCCTTTGCTTTTTATTCTTGATTACTTTCCATATTCCATACCCTTTCATGTCTTGATCCAAAATTCTTTGTAGGTTATAGGATGGCATTTCATCAAAACAGCAAATTAGATTCATCTGCATATGGGAAAAATTTGCCATCCAATCTACAGCTTGATTGGGCTCATGTGGTATAGCTTAGATCATCATATTCTCTAGTAAGTATGCCCTTTACCAATACAAAAGAAAAAAAAAATTGTGTTTCAATTCAAATGCATCATGATTTTCAAATAGATATACTACAATGTGTAAGTCCGATTCAATTTCAACTTTTATTAGATTTCTTTTATAGACATAGTGTAATTCTTTAGAAAATAGCCTAAATCTCAATTTTTACTACATCTTTTCCACCTAAGCTGCAAGTAAACCTCGTAATCTACCTCCTTACTACATTTCTAATCATACCACCTCCATAGGCTTGTCCCGATATTGTGTTAATTGACCCATCCGTAAAGAGTTTTACCCATCCTTTTTCTAGAGGTTGCCATCTTGGTTGCAAAACTTGTATTTGATATAAGTACTTGTTTTTCCTTAGGTTAGCCTAATATTCATGACTAAGTCTTCCTATGTTACCTTAAATATCATCTTGTATTAGTTCAAGGCTAATAATAGCCCAATTCCTTTGAAATCATGACATCTACAACATGACTCCAAATTGAAAAGTCATTGATGGACATGCTTGGTTCAAAACTCTTTTCTTTATATAATGGTTATTCTTTACCCAAGCTAAGAAGTCTCATTGAGCTATAGGGTCAACAAGATCTTTTGTTTACCAAATAGATCTCAAGTGTCCTACCTTTTCACAACAATAGAAGGTGTACATGAGATCATCTTCCATAACTCCATATATTGGGCATACAATATCCAATTTAATTTTCCATTGTCTTAGATTTTGTGCTATTGGTAGACTGTTATTCTATAGCCTCCAAAGCAAAAGCTTAATCTTTATAAGAAAAATGGACCTCCAATCTAATTCCATTCTTTTACTTCCATGTAATCTTTACTTCCTAATATTTTGTATATATGTGAAAGGTTTAAGGAATGTTTTGCCTTACTTAAAACTCCCTTGTCATCCCTCTTGTCACTTAATATTATAAGACCTATGTGATTGACAAGAATGTTAGTGATAGTAAACCTTAACTTTTCATCATCCCACTGATATGGATTAACTAGACACTCATCTACTTTTAGGTTAATAGTTGTATAATCAATTGACCCTTGAATTAGTTGTCTCACTGTTTGGCTATTAACCCATTTCTCTCCCAAAAGTTGGTGTTTTTCCTATCCTCCTAGGATGACCATTCCATTACATTTAAATCAATCACAACCATTGCTCAACTCTTTAATAGTAGGGGATGCATACTGCATTTCTGGGATATTTTCTGTCTCTTTAATCTTTTGCTACTTAGCTTTAATAAGTTGTACCTAGGTTACTTTTTTCGTTTTAAACTCCTAGTATCTTTTATGAAAGCAAGCTTCATTCCTCCTAAAAAGATCAATTAAGCCTAGTCCCCCAAAGTCTCTTGATTTTGTTATCTAGGCCCAATTTATCCAATGAATACAATTTGTATCATTTATTTCATTCCACATAAACTCTTTAGTAAGCTACACTAATTTTTTCAAGGATATTTTTGTGGAATTTTGGACACTATAGTATGTTGGTAGAGCATCCAAAATTGATTTAATAAGAATTAACTCTACCACTCATATTAAGTTGTAGAGCCTTCCAACTAGCTAACTTTTTTTTTTTTTTTTGCATTTTTTCAATTAACACATGCAATTGGCTAGACATAGGCTTCTTTCTATCTTGAAGAGGATAACCCAAATATTTCCCTAATGTTTCCATCTTTGTTAAACCCAATAATCCTATATGATCCTCTTTAGTTTCCTTAGCAATGTTTCTTGAAAACAATACAAATGACTTTTGAGAATTTAGTTTTAGTCTTGATAATTTTTCAAAGATTCTCAAAGTCTCCATGATAGAATGTGTGAAATGCTAACAATACTCCCTTTGACTCTAAAACTTACCCAAACTTCACTCTTAACTTGTTTTTCAATTAATCTACTAAAAAATTCAATGCCTATGATAATAAGGAAGGGGGTATTGGATCCCCTTGCCCAATTCTCTTGCCTATCTAAAATGCATCAAGTAGATATTTGATCATTAAAATTTCAATAGAAGTAGTAGCTAGGCAAGTGTCAATAAGCTTTATCCATGCTAAAGGGAAATTTAAACTATGTAAAGCCTAATGAATAAAATCCCACTCTATAGTATCAAATGTCTTGTCTAAATCAATCTTTGACATCATCTAACTTTCTTTTATATTTTTTCTTACAAAAGAAGTTTAATAAATCATTCACTAAGATGATATTAGTAGTTGCTTTCCTTCCTTTAATGAAACTAGCTTATATTGGATTAATGATTTCATCTAGATATAACTATAATCTATTTACTAAGAGCTTGGTAGATTGTGTTACATAGACCTATAGGTCTAAATTCTTTAGCAGAACTTGCCCTCATTCTTTTACGTATTAAAAAAATTTGAGTTTGATTGAGAGATTGAGGAATGCATCCTTTTGAATAACACTTTTAAACTAACTAATATAGTTCTGGTCTAATCAATGCCCAACATTTTTTTGTAAAAGAAAGTGTGAAATCCATCTTTCCTTAGTGCTTTCTAAGAGTTTATTTGTAATAAAGTCTTATAAACTTCTTCTAATGTGATTTGTCTATCTAACCCTCTCTTTTAGTCTTCAGTAAGACCATGCCTCATATCCTCCTCAAAAGGATTGGAAATTTTAAATTTTCAACTAGTATAAAATTTTTTGAAATAACTAGTAAGCATATTTGAGATTTGCTCATGATCGTATATCCAATTCCCCCATTTGTCTTGAATGCTCGTGGTTTGATTCTTAGCTCTTCTCTTTTGAACAATTGTATGATAATATTTAGTAGTTCTTTCTCCATCTTTAATCTATCTTGTACGGGCCTTCATCTTCCATATCCATGCCTCCCTATCTAATAATATGTCAAAGTCCTTTCTTAGCTTCTTTTTTGGCTACATGAGATATTTTGAAGGATATTGAGAGATTGCAGTTTCTAGTCCTTCCAATCTCTTTAGCAACTTATATTTTTGCTCATGTACAATACCAAAAGATCTCTTATTCCAATCTCTAAGGAAGTTTAGCAAGACTTTAATTAATGATTTTAAATTATGTTAAGAAGCGTCCTAGCATTCCTTTATTAATTTAAAACATGAAGTGTCAATAAACCAAATTGGTTGAAAACAAAAAGGCCTTTGCTTTTGAAAATTAACCAAAGTAGGGTACATATTTAAAGATAATGGATTGGGATCACTAGACCACTTTGGTAAATGAAAAACTACTAGATCCAAATATAATGTTCTCTAGGAAAAATTACACCTAACTCGATCTAACATTCTCTATATTAGAGTACTAATTGTTTTCCCATTTGTCCATGTGAATGGTTCCCCAATATAACCCATATCCATAAGCCTAAATGCATTCATGCACCTTGCATAGTTATAGGCTCAATTTTTAGGAAAATTCCTTCCCCAACATTCTTTTCTAAATATGACATTATTGAAATCTCCCATAATATGCCATGGTCTATTATTAACCAAGAGTACATGTTATTTTAAGCTATAACTTTAAATTATTAGAAGCATAGGTGACTGAAAAGAACTAACTTAGGTTTGAGTTGTTGACCTTAGCCTACACATGAATGTTTTGAAAGTTCTTTTGAAGAATATGAACTTCTAAAAGTTGTTAACTCCAAAGTAGAATCATCCTACCACTATAGCCTCTAGCTTTAATACATATGTGACCAACTAGTAGAGTAAGATATTAAAAGACATAAGCTATTGATTTGGACATCTTAGTGTCTAGAAATGCCACCATATCAGGCATAAATTTAGTAAATGCTTGCAAAACAACATCTTGCTCGGTAGATGTGTTTAATCCCCTTAGATTCCATGCTAGAATCTTAATAGGCTTAAGCAAACTCGGATGATGGTTAATGCCATCTTGTGTAATTGTAGTATTATACAAAATAACTTCATTATTCTCAATCAATACTTGATGAATGTTCAAGATAAAGTTTCTAAAAGTCCTTTTAGTATCTACTAAGGCAAAGACTTCCTTAGTGTTATGTGGCAACAATGTAATTGTTTGCCTTTTCTTGAGCTTGTATGTAGCTAGGAGTAGGTACTTTGGTACCAACAGCTATGAGGTTCTGTAAATCTTGTTTACTGCTATTTCTAATATTTTCTCCTACTTCTCCATAATTTTATGTAGATGCATGTCCTTGAATGGCATTGCTATTACTAGAAATACTATATATTCTCTCTTAGTTCAAATGGTTTAACCTACCCTCATGAATGCTTGTTAACCTTTTGTCCTTACCATCATTACCTACACCATTGGTGCTTGGTGCTTTGGTTGAATCTTCCTTAGTAATGTCTTGATGTCATCTAGTTGAATCAGAACCCTTTCCAGTTGTTAATTGAGAGTTATGTGCGTAAGATGATAGCTTTAGTCTAACTAAGGCATCTTAGAGTCTTAATGCAAGGCTTTGATATTGAATATCAAGATGGTTTTCCCATCTATTGGTTAAGTTTCTTCTTGCTAATTTTTTTTTTTTTTGGTTAGTCTTCTTTGTTGGAAGTTTGTAGGTTGCTCTTTTATAGAAATAGTAGTGGACACATAATTTTGGTCTAGAGTAGTGTTTATTCCATGTAGAACCCCATTTGTACTTTCAATATTCTTTATTCATGATTTTCCATCATTATCATTTGTCATTATTCCATTATATACCTTAGTGACCTTATTCTAATTTACTCCTCTAGGTTTTACAAACCTATTTTCTAGTTTTAGCATACTAGCTTATGCCATATAGCCCTTATATTCAATTGATTTCTTGACTTTTAGTTTTGAAAACTCAACATTATTATTACCTCGCATGTGTGTTGTATTGACAATTGTCTTTTGAGATGAGTTTGTCACTCTTACTCTATTATTCTTTCTTCTTTACACAATTGTCCATTCCCTGTACCATTCCTTACATTATTCTTTAGTCTCATTTATTTTATCTTCATTTGTTTTATTGTCATCACTTTGAACCATTTGTATCTCTTTGGTTACCTCTACACTATTATTTATTTCTTTATTATGTAAATCTTCCTCTTGTCCACTTGTCCAAGTTTCATCTAGAGTTTTTGAATAAGACTATTGTTGTAGTTCAACCTTTTTCATTTTCTTAGGACAATTTGAAGGGAAATGCCCAATGCAACTACATGTAAGAGATAACATCTTAATTCCTTTATATTGAACAAGATAGGGGCAACCATCTAATGATACTAAATGAACTAATGGCTCATTAAAATTAACTTGCATATAAAATCTAACAAAATTCCCTCTCTCTACATTGACTATGTATGTATCTAAGCATAAGACAAGGGCAATTGTTTCTCTTATTAACCACAAAATCTAAACATCATAATACTCTAATGGTTGCTCTAGTATTCAAACCTAAATTGATACTAAGCTATATGTTGCCATTGAAGCTTTAAAGTTGTCTTCCCAACACCTAATTGTTTAAAAAGAGCCATCAATAAATCAAGGCTCATCTTTATTAACTCTATTCAAATCATTTTCTAAAGTAAAAGTTATCATATAGTATCCATGATCCATACTAATCATTTCAAAATGACTTGCAACTTTCCAAATGTGTCTCAGCTTCATATATAACAACTTGTAAGCCAAAGACTATCGATACAATTTGGCGATAAGAGATTTCTTCCAAGGTTTGTGCAATCTTTATGCTACTGAGTCATTAGCCTATAACAAAAACACTATAAGGTCCATTTTTCTTTTCTTTTATTTTGTTTCCTTTTGTGTTATAGCATGGATTCCTTAAGTTATTGAGCTTTGTTTTGTATTCTTTATTTTTTATTTAGTTGATGACAATTCCTTAGATCATAGACGGAGCTCAACTGCATGAAGATTTTTTCATCTCTTCATTCACTCCCATTTGTTTGTGTGTCTATCATCAATTATTGTCACAGTTTAAAAATCTTAAGGATGATAATTGGGCAGGTTCGAAGCAAGTCATAAGATCCTACATCCCATCCTACTAGTGTAATGAGATTCTTAGACTCATCCTAAAATCTTAATGGGTTTTTAACTCTATTCCCAGTTCTCATCCCAATATCCTAATAGGGTATCCATTTCTCAACTCATGAACCCATTTACTTTTTTTTATTTTAAGCAAAAGGAATATTTTTTACTTGAACAAATTATCCCATTTGTGCAATTGTTTAAGTGAAACTAGGCATGTATTGAATAATAAGGTAATTTCTACACAAAATTTACAAAATAACAACATACATGACAATAACATAAAATTATCTAACATACTAGAAGACATAAAGTTATAAAGTTATATATACTGGGGGTTGAGTAGGTAACCCTATTTTATAGGGTACCTATTCAAATCTTACTCTATTGGGTAGGTTTTGGGTGAGTAATGAAGGTCACAGGATAAGTTTTAAGTAATAATTTTCTAGAACATGTTCCTATAGGGTAGTGTATGTGTTTGAATATAAGATACCTTGTCTCATTCTAGAACATGTTCTCTAAAGTATATAGGATACATGCTTTATGATACATTTGCTCACTTTGTACTCAAAATTAAATAACATTAAGAAATAAGAATATTAATAATTTTTTTAGTCATAAATAAAATAACAATAAAAACCTAACTCAAAGCAAACCAATATGTAGTGCTTGTATTTATTATTTAGTCCTCCTTTTCTCTTCCTCTTCTTCTTCTTCTTCCTCTTTTAGTAAAAATCTCTCTTTTCTTTCACTATCCTTTCTTTTTATTTTTTTCCATTATCATTCCTGTTTTACTAACTCTAGTCTAGTAAAGTTTTAAAAATATCTTAATTCTTAATTTATTATCTAATTTATTATATTGAAATTATTTACTCATGGGTTTTTCATTCTACATATAACAATCTTATGATTTGATAAAAATTTATTTTGTGATTTGAAATTAAAAAAACAAAAAAAAATTCGCTATGACCTAACCAAAGGTTTGAACATTTCTAACTATAGAAATGTTCTTTATTTTGTTTACCAAAATTTTATATTGTCTTAATTTTAAATACATTGTAACTTATACAAAACATTACCAATGATCTAGTGATAGTGTATTTATATTTAATATTAATTATGCATCCAACAAAAAGTTTCAAAAGAAGATAAAAGGAAAAGAAATACAGGTTCCATAGGGTAAGTACCCTATACCTTATAAAATTTATAAGGTAGATGATATAGAGTGGTTTAAAGGTATCACAGGGGTCTCAATTTTAAATATGTTGTAACTTATACAAAACATTACCAATGGTCTAGTAATAGTGTATTCATATTTGATATTAATTATGCATTCAATAAAAAGTTTCAAAAGAAGATAAAAGGAAAGGAAATACAGGTTTCATAAGATAAGTATCCTATACCTTATAGAATCTATAGGGTATAGGGTACAGAGTGGTTCAAAGGCATCACAGGGTAGGTTTTAGGTATAAAACCTTAAAACTTGTACTTATAAAATAAAGTACGGGTATTACTTCAGACCCTACCAACTCTCTACCCTCTCACCCCTTCACCCCTAATATATACATCAATATATATATACATATATATATATGTATGCATGTATGTATGTATAAACACGTCATTCTTCTATAAAACCAATAAAGTTGATAAAATGATGGTGAAGATCATTAGTGTGTATAGATATGTATTAGTCCTCAATAATATTTACTTTATCCAAAATATTTAACATTTGTTGTAATGAAACAATGCTTTGGTTAGTATATAAAATAAAAACATAAAATAAAATTAATAAAGAAAGAAAGAACAATTGTGTAAACAGTGTCACAATAGAAGTAGAGTTGTAGATTTTGAGTATAAGTTCAACCTCATTTAATGAAAGAAACAACTCTTCAATTGACTATAGTGCAGCAACAAGTCATGATTAAACAATGTTTAAATTAGGGTGATTCTTCAATCTTTTGAATAAAGCTAATAGCTTGTGATTTTAATATTGAATTGACATTACTCAATTCATCAAAACTAACTAAAATTACTTTTTTCCAAATCACCTTATAATAACATTAGCAAACCTATGTCTCTCATGAAAAAATAAACAGTACTATTTTAGCTAATAATTGAAAAAGAATGAGAAAAAAAAAATTGATTAGTTGGAATCACTTCATCAATGTGAGATGCCATTGTTGTGATTGTCATTTGTAAGATGTGAGAACTAAAAGAAGTAAAAAGTAAGAGTGGAGATTAAGAGAATAAATTTGAGAGAAAGATATGAGGTAGGTTAAACTAGAGAGAACTAGAGAAGAAGGAGATTAGAGCCTAAAGTCTAGATGAGAGAGGATAGAAGAGAGGTGGATGATGGGAAGTATGATTGATGAAGTAGTTAGGTTAGCCTATTGATACGGATACAGTTAGAAGATATACAAGAAGACCTATTTGGCTTAAGGATTATACTCTACATTCATAATAAGATAAAGATATATAGTATCAAATTAGTAAAATAGACTATCGAGGTATGGTTATCAAAATCACAATTCTATTATTTATTTAAATACATAGAATTAGTAGAATCATATAAAATTATACAAAATCCTACAGTATTGGTAAAATCATAAGCTTGTAGAATTGTATATGAAAATTCATAATTTTGCTAGAAGTTTGTACATGAACAATTTTAAGTCCATTTTAACTAAGAAAAAATTATAAAATCATACTCAAAGAATCATATTTTTAACTTGCGATTTTAATAACTATGTATATACATACTAGAATAGATTATACGACAATAGCTAAGCAGGAAAATGACAGTGATAAATAGACTATAAAAAGAAAAAAAAAAGTGGGTATCGATTACTTCCCAACAAAAAGTATTAGGAGTCGCTGACTTAAAGAAGCTAGTCTACGTTTCTTATTCTATCTTCTTCATTACCTTACAAAGAAATACACAAAGAGACCTGTTAAATACTTGAGTGAGAAACCCTAATTGACCATCAATATAAACCAAAGAAAACTAAGAGAGAGAAAAAGGGAATCTATTAACTTGTATGACTCAACTTATAGAATATACTATGTATAGGGTTTTATTTGAAATGAATACATAGGCTTAGATTGTTATGAGTAGTAAGCCCACGAATTTAGTGCTCTCATCTTGTCCATGGCACCTAAATTGTCTTCTTCTTCTAATAGTGTGGATACAAAGGTTATTAAGTTAATGTATTTGGCAATGTAATAAAACTAACAAAGCTTTGAAAATACAATATCTACTATCAATATGTAAATACGATAATTGATTGATTGAGTGGGCTAATTAGAGATTGGTGGGACTTGAAATCTTGATGATGCAAATAATCATAGAAATCACACTAAAGATTCATCATATTTCGTTGGAGAAGCTAATAATTTACTAAAGGGGATTATATTGGAAGTACAAAGTTTAGGGGGGTCAAGATCCTCATGGTTGGATCTTTTAGATCTTACAGTTCTTTGAATTCCATGTTATTCTAGAGGAACAAAGGATCACAATTGTTTCTATTGCCATGGAAGATGATGCGCTTAAGTGATATTAATGGATGTATAATAATATATTGATTTCTACTTAGAAGTCCTCTTTACATGATTTAGAGTTATGTTTTGGTCCCTCTGAATTTGAAGATGTAAAAGGAGTTTTGTACAAATTGACATAGAAAGGATTAATCCAAGAATATCAAGATGAATTTGAAACACTTTCCAATAGAGTAGTGAGGATATCGCATGAATCTTTAGTAAAATGCTTTAGTTTGGGTTTAAAACCCATGATTAGAAGAGAGGTTCAATTTAATAGCCTTATAGCTCTACCATGTGCTATTTTGTTAACCAAAATGTATGAAGCAAAGTATAAATGAACAATTTGGTTTCAAACTGACTACGACTATATTTGTTCACTCTACTTCTAAAACTTTAACAATAAAGTTTGCAAACCACACCCCTACCCATTAACACTTCAATAGTCATTAATAATAGTACCCCTAAATCAACTCAAATTTGTAAGTTAATTGCATAAGAAATACAAGCAAGAAGAGAAAAGGGTTTCTCTAATAATGGTGATGAGAAATTTTATAAGTATCACAAATGCAAAGCTCAATTTATGATATTGTTATCTAATGATTTGGAGGTAATACTGCACTTAGATGATAGTGAGCATATTGTACATGATGAAACTGAGGAATTATTATAAGAGGAAGTAGTAGATGAAATTACTACTATAAGCTATCATACTTTAGCTAGTAATTCTTCACCAAATACTTTATGTTTTAGAGAGCTTTTAAATCACAAAGATGTTTCTGTATTGGGTGATTTGGGTAGCACCCATAATTTGTTCCAATAAAGATTAGTGAAATACTTAGGACTTACTATGGAGTTTTTTCAATAATTTCAAATCATGGTTGGTAATGGTAGCAAGTTGACATGTGACAATCATTGTAAGGACTTTCCTTTAACTATTCAAGGAATCACTTTTAAGGAGACTTTATGTGTACTTTTGATTCAAGTAGCTAAAGTTATTCAAGGGACACACTGGCATCAAATTCTTGGTTCTATTATCATTGATTAGGATAAGTTGAATATGCACTTTGAGAAAGATAGGTTATGGATAACATTATAAGAGCAAACTAAAGAGATAGTCAAATATCCCATCATCAACTACGATGCCTAATTAAACTAAAGCTATGGCATCTTCTTTTCATTTGGTGGCTTAGGAAATTGTTTAAGCATCATCATATACAGTTCTAGAATCGTATAGTGATATTTCACAAGTATTGGCCAAATTTTCTCATGTTTTTCAAGTTCCTACATCATTACCACCTCTTAAGGATATTCATCATAGAATCTCTTTAGTACTAAGCACTTCAATCATTAATGTTTATCCTTACTGCTATCCATAATTTCAAAATAGTGAGATTGAAAAGCAGATGCAAGAAATGCTTTAACAAGACATAAAACGGCATAGTAATAGTCCTTTCTTATTCCCTATTCTCTTAGTAAAGATGAAGGATGGTAGCTAGCGTTTTTGTATTGATTATTGAGCACTTAATCAAGTGACAATCAAAGATGAATTTTCAATATCAACAATCGTTGAATTGTTAGATGAGTTGTATGGGGTATGTATTTTCTTAAAGTGAGATATGCATTTTGGTAATCAATAGATATGCATGTAGAGGGATGATATTGAAAAGCCCACTTTCTAAACTCATGAAGGGCATTACGAGTTTCTACTAATGCCATTTGGATTAAACATCACACCTACTAAATTCCAAGTGATAATAAATAGGATCTTTAAGCCATTTCTTAGGAAATTTGTCATATTTTTTAACGATATCCTTGTTTATAGTAGAAGTATGGCTAATCATATTAAACTTCTCTCCCAAGTATTGCAAATTCTAGCTAACAGCACCTTTTACTTAAAGGGAAGTAAGTGTTCTTTTGCAACAGACTCAATTGATTACTTGGGGCATATTGTAAGTAAGGAGGGACTTAAGCCAAACCCATCAAAGGTATAAGCTGTGAGTAATTGGCCTTTGCTAACTTCTCTTAAATAGTTTCGCACTTTTCTGGGTATTTCGGGGACTATAGGTGCTTTATTAAAGGATATGTTATAGTAGCATCTCCTTCAATGGATTACTTAAGAAGGATAAGTTTCAGTAAACAAAACAAGCTACTTTGGTCTTTAATTAGCTTAAACAAGCATTAGTTACAATGTATATTCTACACTTAATAGATTTCACCAAATAATTTGTGGTTGAAACTAATGCTTCATGCTCAGGTGTAAGGGCAATGTTTTTTGAAAATAATTTGGCCATTGCTTTTTATAGTAAGAAGTTGTCCCTTACCTACCATTAATGTAAAGCTTCCACTTATGTTTGCAAGTTGCATGCTTTAGTACAGGATGCAATATCTTTTTGGTGCTCATTTTATTATCAGGACTAATCATCATAGTATTAAGGAGATCTTCACCTAAACTAGTTAAACATCTAAACAACAAAAATTTTTGGCAAATTTGTTGGGCTTCAATTACGCAATTGTTTGTAAAATGGGATTAGAGAATGTGGTAGCCGATGCATTATTTAGACAACATGAGGATGCTTCCATTTATGCTATTTCTACTCTTACCGTTGCACTAGATGACAGACTAAAAGAGGAATATCAACATTTATCAAAGTTCCAAAAAAAATAATTTTGATTAGCAACAAGGATTATAGTTGATGTAGGACTTATCTTGGAAGAATGACTTTTGTATGAATAATACAATGCCCTAGCATCAAGGCACTTTAGGATTTTAAAAACATATAAGAGACTAGCTATAGATTTATTTTTAGGGAAGGGATGGGATCTCATGTGAGGACATATGTTAAAAATTGTAAGGAATGCTAATAAATTAAATACATAAATTACGCTCTAGTTGGATTATTATCTCCACTTCTAATATTGAAGTGGATCTAAGAAGATCTTAGCAATGGATTTTATTACATGCCTACCAAAATCAAGAAGAATTACTATGTTCTTTATTATGATGGATAGACTTTCCAAACACTATCACTTAAGTCCTTTGGATTCACATTTTATAGCTACATTGTTTCTAGACTTGGTGGTGCCTTTACATGGATTTCCTAAATCTGTAGTCATAGACTAAGATCCTTTTTCTATTTTTAAATTTTGGATAGAACTATTTGGATTAAGAGGTACTAAATTGGCTTATAGCAATGCCTATCATCCACAAATGGATGGACAAATTGAAGTTTTGAATGAACTATACAACAATATTTGAGAGATTATATGGAGCATCCAAGTGATTGGGTTAGAATTTTTACCTTTGGCTGAGTATATGCTGACAACACTTCATTTCATGAAGGAGCTTAGGAAAATCCTTTTGAAATAGTGTATGGTTAAATACCACGAACCATTTCATCATATGGTAAGGGTACTTCTATTCAAGTAGTAGATGAAGAACTAGAATCTAGAGAGGAAGTTATTTCTTTATTACTAGAAAAATTGACTAAAGCCCAATAGGGAATGAAAGAAATAGATGATATACATAGTGTTGACATGGTATTTCATCTTAGAGATGTGATGTTTGTGTTTACAACCTTAAAAATAACTTTTTGTGACATAAGGTAATTAGTATAAGCTCTCTAAAAGGTGTTACGGATCTTATAAATTAATCATGAAGGTAGGCATGTATTCTTATGAATTGAAACTTCCACCTTTTTCTAAGATACATAATGTATTTCATGTTTTTGTCCTTAAGAAGGCTCATGGGTCATAGTTACCTTCCTTGGATTTGCCATTAGATTTAGTACCAAATTACCCATTATTAGTGCCTCTTTCTATTGTTGCAATACAAGGTATTAATAGAGGAGATACTAAGGTTAAGCTATTACATCCACTGAGAAGGTTTACCAATCAAAGATATATCATAATAGGATTATGAACAATTTATTTGGACTAATCCAAACTACAACCTTTAGGATAAGGTTGTATTTTCAAATGGGAGGAGAATTGATGCGAAAAGAGTCAAAAGATATATAAGAAAACCTATTTGGCTCAAGAACTATATTGTACATTCATTGATAGAGATGTACAATATCAAATTAGTAAAATAGACTATAAAGGTATGCACACACTAGAATAGCAATTGTATTACAACAATTAGGCAAGATAATAACCGTGATAAGCTATGAAAATGAAAAAAAAATATACAAAAAGAGGGAATTGATTCCTTTATGACAGCAAGTGTTAGGAGTTTAGTTAACTCGAAAATGCCAATCTACATTTCCTACTCTATCTTCTTCATTACCTTGGAAAGAAACATACAAAGAAACCTATTAAACACTTGAGTGAGAAACCTTAATTGACTATCAATACAAACCAAAGAAAACTAAGAGAGAAAAAGAAGCGAATTTACTAACCTGTGTGGCCCTAATCGAGAGAATAGAGTAAGTGTAGGGTTTTGTATGGAAAGAATACATAGGCTTTGTTGTTATTTCTAGTAGGCCCTATATGAATTAGAAATTTACTTATCGTGTGTTGCCTTTTGAAAAAACACATATATATAATATATACACACATATATAAAGGTGAAAAGAATTTTATTACATTATTCTTCTAATTGATATTTTATTTAATATTATATTATTAATTTATTATTTTTATCGAGTAACAAGTTTTCTAGTAGGTTTTTTCACAAATTTCGAAACCTTTCTTAAAACATTAATAGGTTTTTAACATTTTTCCAAAACCCTACTGGCTTATACACTATAGGGCCTTTAGCATAATGGTGGATCAAATACCCTATTATGACCTTACTCGTTACCATCCCTAAAAAATCTCCAAAAAGGATATGTGAGAGCATGAAGTGTTTTAGTAAGTTGGAGAGAGATTAAACAATAGTGAATCTCATTTAAAATGGATCTGATTTTCAAGAAGCACAACGGATAGCATCAAGGCGAGATATTTCAAGGAAGAAAAAGGAAGCTATTGTTTTGTAGTTTGTAGTAAAACATGTTTGTGTTTTGGCTTTTTTTAATTATTGAATGTTTATTTGTTTAGTTGTATTCTATTTTTTTATTTTGAGATGTTATGGTTGGTGCGTAACATCATCACATAGTTACTAGTGAATAATAGTTTCATTAGTGTCTAACTTTATTTCATCAAAACAAATATCATTATAGTATTTAGACTATCATTATCCCATATGAACTTTAAAAGCTTTTTACAATACTAAATCAGTTTCTTTAGAATTCTATGTTTTAAGAAACTTTATACTTTATCCCTAAGTTTTTTCATCAAAATTCCTTTAATATTTTTGTGGACCATATAGAATAGCTTTTAAATAACTATTCTTAATATTTTGAAAATACAACTTTAGAATCAATAAATGTAATTTTGTACAATACAATAAATATTGTTCTATTAATATTAATTAATATTATATTTTTACATTAATTAATATTTTATCAAAAAATTTAAATATTGCATTTCAGTTACGTTGGTTCCCTTGATATTTTCAATTTAACAATATCTTAAAAAAATAAAATAAAATAAATATAGCAAGGCACGTCCCAATGTGAAGGCACTCCACTTATCGCGTAAGGGATCAGACACGGTTTCTCCGGCGAGGATAAGGGACGTGGGTTAAAGCTAGCCTTATGTTGACTTTGGGAATTGGGTAGTCTTTTTATATTCATGTCAACTAGTAAATTTCGAGGAACACATTTTGTTGACAACTAAGTAAATGTTTGTTTGTTGATGGCTGACCAAGGTTCTTCACCTTAAAAGATGATTACTTATCTCGCAGCAACAGTAGGTGGTAGTACGAGAAACCTTGTACCCAGCAATTGCTCCATATTTTGAGGAAACACTAGTGCATTCCCAGTTCACGCAAAATAATTATGTTCGGGACTTCAAAACTGACACCAGTGAAACGCAACGGTTCTCGTCAAGATGCTAAACCTCAAGTACGAGGAAATGAACATGCCATCGTGATTCCTGAATCGGTGCAAGATGATGATTGGACGTCCCATATGCAAAGGGTATTGAGGAGCGATCCGGTGCTGCTGAGAATACCAGCAGTTAACACGTCTCACAGTATTCATAAAGTGCCTCCTTCACTGAGGAGGAAGATGAACAGGAAATATTTTGATCCTCTTATAGACTCAATCGGTCCATATCACCCCATATCACCATGGTCGTAAAGAGTATCAGATGCTCCAAAATTATAAGGCCAGGTATATACACATTCGCTTATTGATCTCCTTTATATAAAGATGCTTATTTTTGTTTTTTTATTTTACTTCACCCACTACAGCTGCAAAATAAGAAACCGATTCCTACTCAGGTTCTAAATGCGTGGGAAATTTTCTGCCCTATGTTGGTAATTACTTCTTTGTTACAATTTTTAAAAATTGCGATCCACTTTTTTCCATTCCGCAAAACAAATATGCTGTTAGAAAAATTAATGGTATAGAAAATTTAAAGGGATCGTTTGTTCGTAAAGGCCTATGGCCAGATTCTAAATTTAAAATAGAAAATAAATTTTAATGCTTTCTTTTGATGTTCTTGACATCATCATCGTTAATCATGGTGAAGTTGTGATAACTCCTATTTATATAGGACTTCAATAATTTCGAAGATGAGTATCGTTAACTTGTAGTGCTCTAAAACCTATAAATATATTATTGGATATAAATTTCGGATTTAGATTTTTTTAAATCTGTTCCCACAGATGTACAAGATAAGCTCTTTTATATCCACCCTTAAATCTATAGAAACATGTGAGTTTTCCATCTTACTTGTACTAGACTACGTATTACACAGTAAACCTTCTGATCTCAAAAAAGCCCAGTAACAAATATAATTGTATTTAAACAAGCTCAATGAAATTAACCTGTAATTCTATGCCATATATATATAGCTCAACTATCAAACTCAATCTCATCTCTCAAATCAACTCAACACTATAGTTTATGTTAGTATATATATATATATAGCAGGGATAATAACGTATTTGGTATCTAAACTATGATTGATAATTTAATTAAATACCTTTTCTAGTACCAATTTCAAGGTTTAATCGATATTTTTATGTCACTATCACTATCTCATTAAACAGGAATTAATAACTAAATATTAACTACATCCCTATATCAGACTTGCATTTTCAACCAATAGTTGCGTGATAACTGTCCCAAATGAATTAATTATTGTTGAAAAACCACAGGAGACGCCCGTGTGACCTTTTGGTAGTGCTAACAGCAAGCCCCTTCTATCAAAACTTCCAACTAACCAAAAGAAAGATCCTATCTTTACCACCCAAAAAAAAAAAAAAAAACTCAATAAAGTTACAATCACAAAATTACAAAGAGCATCAATTGGAGTTTTATTTTGTTGGACCACTCTAAAAAGCTACTTACATGATTTTTCTAAGAAAAATAGTTACGTTGATGGCTACTCTTCATCGTTGAGAACGTCGAAGCGTGGAGAATTTTCTTTCTGACAATATCATTTTATGCCATTTAAACTTGGCTAGACAAGCCTTTGGCTTTATTGGATAAAACAATATAAATGGGGCATAGGTCTTAAAAATAAACACATATACATCACTGTAGATGTAGAGTTGTAATTGCAGCGGTGCATTTAGTATGCATTTCATGCTATACTTGATTTTAAAGATGTAACATGAAATTTTGAGTAGAAATGACATAGAAAGAAAGGGCTGGGAGATAAAGTAGGCAGTCTCAGGACACTTAAATACACGTGAAAGTTGGAATAGTAGCATCAAACGTGCTCTTTTTGAGAAGTAGTGTGTTGTGAAGGGAATAAAACACATTAAGGTAGCCCATGATGAACATTTAAAAAGGATGAATATCATATTTGATACTTAGATTTTGTCTATTTTTGCAATTAATTACTTAAAGTTTATAATTGCAGTGTGCTATCTATAATTTTTTAAGGTTATCTATAATATCTAGATTACATTGTTAATTGAAAAAAAATGATAAATTTAAGGTAATTAATTACAAAAATGAGCAAAGTTTATGTTGCTAATTACAAAAGTCAATAAAGTTTAAATACTAAATTGATACTTTTAAACTTTAATTAGTTAATTACATAAATAGATAAAATTTAGATACCAAATGTGATATTTATCTTTAAAAAAAAAACCAAAATAAATGACTGCAGTAACATCTCTTTAAATGGCACCACATATAATTATAAAGAGCTCATCAGGCAATCCTTGGTACCAGTTAGAAGAACCCACATGACGCATGTCCGAAAGTACAGTGCGAGGTTTTTTCATTAAATTCGATAACAGTAGGAAACTCGATGAAAGTCAAACCAAAGAAAGTAATGTTGAAGGTTAAATGTGACTTCCTTGTCAATAAATCAATTTCATCTAGTACCTAACCAATTTTGTAATAAAACCTATACAAATTAATAATGGTGGAACCATAAAATTTTATTAATTTAAAAAGGTATTAATTAATTGATAAATTAATAATTTATTGATTTAAAAATTACTTTTTTTCAATTCAATGAATATAAAATTAATTATATAATATAATTATATATCACTAATATACGTATCATATTTCATGAATTAATTTAAAAAGAAAATTTATTGTACCTATATATTTATGAAAATAAGTTTATATATGGTTTTCATTATTTTGAATACTTAAACAATATTCATTGTATTGATTAATTAAATAAAGGTCAATACAAATCACTTACATTTATGGGTTCATTTTACTAAATTGCCCTAGTTATGTTTATATTTTTGAAGAATTGTTGATTTATGATATTTATGAAACTATAAATTTATATATGGTCATCCTAAAAATTATTATTTTATTAATTTTGTAAACTGACTCACGTTGGAAAGAAAAAAAAATATTATTTTATAGAGGTTATTAAATATGGAAGTATAACTGTAATTAATTTACTCCATGCCGAATAGTTCATTCCATTGAACATTATGCTCTCCATCACCATACTAGGGTTATCAGATTGTAACACATGATTATGATCTTATTATGTATCCATAATAATAATCAAGAATTAGATGACAATATCATTATCCAAAATGATGAAGATCTTGCTATGAAGCTTTCATACCATGTGAAAAGCTAAAAGTCCAACCATGGAAAATAGTTATTGAGATTCAATGTCAAAGTAGCAAAATGACATTTCATTGCTTGATTAACTACAAGACTAACTAAATGTAAGCACACGAACATTAATCAAATAAATACACTTGGGAAAATATATAAATATATTATCCTTGATAGATAGCTCTGAACAGAGACTAGTGTCTTTTCTTTCAGCTATAGCAATGATGCCATAAAAAGCACCACCAACAAGCAAAGGATTAGAAAGGCAAATGACAAAATCTCTCAAGCTTCTAGCTTCTCCATGGGTTGTGAAATTCCTCTCTAACGAAATACACAAATTAATAAAATATTTTAGATGTTTTATAAAGTACATTCGAATTAAGGGTGAGCGAGTAATCTTATTTTATAGGATACCCACACGGATCTTGCTCTATTGAATAGGTATCAAATGGCTATTTAAGCTCATAGAGTAGGTTTTGAGTAGTAATTTCCTAAAACCTATTTTTATTTGGTATGATACAAGTATGAAGTTAAGGTACCCTAAACCCATTTTAGAACTTGTACCATGAAGCATAAAATGTACAAGCTCCAACATACCTTGTACTTACCCTATAATAATAATTAAATGATATTAATATGAAAAAAGGAATACTGTTGTAACTTTTTCACCCTTAAAAGGTCATATCACCCACTAACTTACGTGATAAAGCTGTATATACTCTGTATTATTGTTTGACAAATTCATTAAAAATGGTTAAATGTATACAATGTTTTGCAACCATTAATAGAAGTTTTGTTGAGGAGAAAGTGGTATCCATTGTCAAAAAGGGTAAGTTTAACTTCTAATGTGTCATTTTTTATGATAAAAGTAACATTTGTTAAGATTTCATTTCTATTAGTTAAAGGCTCCATTATTAAGGACATATCAAGATGATTTATAAGGAAAAAAAATATATAGATTTCATAAGGTAACTTATACCTTGTAAAATCTATAAAGTACATGGAATAAGGTGGTTCTAAAATGTCATAAAGTATGTTTTTATTCCAAGAGCTTGGGAACCTATACTTATAGAGTAGGATATGGTAAATCCCCATATCTTATCCACTCCATACTTACTTACCCCTAATTTGAACTTATAAACCTATAAATTATGCGGAGGATTGTTTTAATGTGTTCCCTTAGGATATAATGTGATTTTGGTTCCAAAATAAGTAACTATTCCTATAGGATTGAGGATAGGATGTACATTAAAGACGGATGGCAAGTGAAGAAATTTAAGGTTAATTACAAACCACCAAGGAGAAGTATTACAGGGGAAGGAAATTTTAGAGGAGAAGGGGAAAACAAATTGATAGCGCTTTCATTTTTTTCCCTGTATATTTTTTATTTTGGTTTAGTAACTTTAGGAAAAATTTACCCTTAATATAACATAGCCTTAGTATTCCTATCTTTATAAATTTGCTATTAATCTATTTGTGGCAATGATCTTTCCTAGAATCCAAATTATGATAGTTTTGTGGTTAAATTTATGATGGTTTTAGCACTTCTTAGATTAGATTTTTTAGTAATCTCCTTTAAATTAGAGGAGTAGATAGTTCTCTTACATAAGACCAAACATTTCAATTAATCATAACCGTTACTAGTTACAACAAAGGAAGATTTGTTGCAATAATTAATAGTATACAGTTTATTATACAATAAGGATTAGGTTATAAATGAGTCAAGGTCGAAATGATACAATGCTAAGTTTAAGTTTGAGTTTGAATTAGACTCAAAATGGTCCCCCAAAAGTTTGAGTTTAACTTAATTAAACTTGTTTAAGATTAATCTCTTAAAAAAAATCCATTCCTCTAAATTAATATATTAGTGATATGCAAAAACTCGACTTGAACTTAATTCAACATATAACTTAATTTGAAGCCTACTAAGTTTGTAAGATAGTTGAGCTCAAATATTGTGAAATATGAGCTTAAGTCAATCAACTACTCTAGCAACTCAATTTCAAACTTAAGCAGCTTGAGTTCAAGCTTGAGCTTCACTCAATATTATTAAATCAAACTTAAGTAAACATTGAGATAAACTCAAACAGTTTCAAGTGATGCAGCATGTAGCATGATAAACTCACGATATGGGAGAATAAACTTACATTATTGGAAAAAGAACCCAAATATAATTGATCATAATGTATTTATTGATATGCCATGACTAAGAATAGATAGGGGCAATTATATCGGGATAGGTCCAAACCTATAGAAGGGACGAAATAAAGGATGGGATGCAAAATGAGGTTAAGCAAATGCATGAATTGTTCCAAAGATATGGCACACTAGGGAACTCTCTTAGGCCAACCAACTTAACTGATATGATGCCAAATAGCTTAGCTAGGTTACTTACCATCAAGCCTTGCTCAAGGGTTTGCATAAGAGTAAAAGCAAACTCACTAAAAATAAGCTAACAAAAAGGGAATGTAATAATCTCTATGTTAGTGATGATTACGGCTTACATTTAGGAGGTATTTATACCGACATTTCTAGGGAAATTATTATCAGAAAAGAAGTTACTAAAATGAGTATTTTACACCAAAAAGAGAATACAAGAAAGAATATATATAAAATAGACAAATCGGTAAAACACAAGAAAGGGAATATCTAGCTCTGTTTATACAATATGTTGTTAAAGAACAAGTGTCATGGCAAGACTAGATAAAATTTCACTTGAGTAGGTAGGTTGATCACTCCCTAAGAAGGTCAGTACAGGGTCCTTAAATGTTGGTTCATTTGGCCTTCGTTTCATAGCGTGAAATGGAAGTAGAACTTGTCTATTTCGCTATTTAATGAAGTGTTTGAAACTCCTTCAAGTAGGCACTCTACGACCTTAGATAAGGTTTAATGCTCGAAGTAACTTAGTAGACGTGGGAGGTCAAATGTGGATAGGAAGTCAAACTCCTCAACAATGGATGGAAAGAGCAAATTTGTTGAGCCATGTACTCTAAACCTTATGCTCAAACTTTGGTTAAGGATCTAGATGGTTGATTCCTATCATCCCATCCAACTTGATTGGGATTTGGGATCAAATCTAACTGGTCTTTAGGGAGTTCAGCTTCAAGAGAGTAAGGGCTTAGGTTAGTAATATTAAATAAATTGGAGACTCTACAGTTGTTTGGTAATTTTAGTTGATAGGTATTTTCATTGATCTTCTGGAGTATTATGAACGGTCCTTTAGCTTAAGCAAATAGATTACTCTTCCTTTTGTTCGAGAATCTCTTGTAGCTCAAGTGAAACAAACTAAGTCGCTGGGCTGGGATTACCTTCTTTTCCTTTGCCCTTTTTACTTCAACTTCTGTATGGCTTGGTCTATTTACTGAGTTACTCTTTAGTAGATCTTTTGGAAGGATTGAGCGCGATCTCTTGTCTTTAGGTCTTCTTAATTGGTTGTAGACACATATATATGGTTTAAGGGTAGCTTGAAGTTAAAATTGGGGAAGAATTCAAACATAATCTAACCTGTAGTGTTGTAGACAGATTTGTTGTAAGCAAATTCAATGCTGAGCAAGCAGACATCCCGGTTAACCAAGTTCCTTCCCATGATTGCTCATAGCATGGATCCTAAGGTATAATTGATGACCTCCATCTAATCATCAATCTGCGGATTAAATGATCTATTGAAGAGTAGCTTTATCCCCATTTAATGCTAGAGGGTTCTTTAGAAATGGCTTAGAAATTTGGGATCTCTATCAGATACTATACTCCTCGACAAGTCATACAATTAGATGATCTCTTGCAAAAGTGAAAAGAAATAATTGAAGCATTATTAGTTTTAGTGCATGGCACAAAGTGTGTCATTTTGTTGAATCTATCTATGATAACTATGATAGAATCTTTCCCTTGGGCAATTATGGGTAGGTTGAGAATAAAATCCATACTAAAATCAACCCATGGTTTGGTCAGGATGGGCAGAGGCATTATTCTCCCTTATTCAACTCATATTTTTTCTCTTTTATAGGTTACGTACTCTTCCACAACCTGGTAAACATCTTTCCTCACCTTAGGCCAAAAGAACCAAGAACTCAACAACTTAAAAGTTATTTTCTCTCCAAAATGTCTGGAAAGTCCTCTACCATGAGCTTCTCTTATCAATAGCTTCTAAAAAAACAATTGATACATAATGTTTGCCACTTCCGAACAAGTATCCATCCTCTACATGGTAATCATCTAGTACTCGTCATTCCATACACCATGCATACATAAGACTAAAATGAGGAACTTGGTAATGTTGCTCCTTGATGCTCAAAAACCCCAATAATTTGTTTATAGGTCAATAAGGAGGGTGTGTCTCCTAAATAGGATATGCACAACTACATTTGGCTTGTCACACTTGTACTTGATTACAAAGTTAATCCTTCTAAAAGTTCCACCCATCTTGCTTGTCATTTTGAAAGTTTTGGCTACCTTCTCAAGTGTCTCAAGGACTTATGATTAGAGTAGATAACAAATTCCTTAGGCAAAAGATAGTTTTGCCATACATGAAGAGCTCGAATTAGTGCTAGGAGTTTCTGATCATACATTGAATAGTTCAACAGCACTCCTCTAAGCTTCTCATTGAAGTATACAATAGGTTGTCTATCTTACATTAGTACAATACTAATGCTAGCACCTTATGCATTACATTCTAGCTTAAAGACTTTCTTGAAATCTAATAGAGCCAAAATTAGGTCAAAAATCAATCTCTCCTTCACCTTAGAAAAACTCTTTTCTTTTGTCTCTCCCCATTTGAACTCTATATTCTTCTTCGTTAACTTAATAATAATAGGTACGACAATCATATCAAAGCCTCGAATGAAATGTTAGTAAAAGGAAGTCGAGACATGAAAGCTTCTTACCTCAGTATAAGAGGTCAAAGTTGGCCACTTAGTAGTAGCTTAGATCTTCTCCCTATCTACACATAAGCCTCCCCTACTAACCATACACCCTAGGAAGACTACTTCTTCTTGGGAGAAATAGAACTTCTCTAAATTTTCAAGCAACATCTTGGTTCACGACACATAAAACAAAGCTTGAAGATGACTAACATGACTATATAAGTTAAAACATTATAGTAGAATGTCATCAAATTAAACTACAACAAACTTCCTATCAAGTTTCACAACATATATTTCATTAGTCTCATGAAAGTGATGGGAGCATTAAACAGCCAAATAACATGACTGACCACTCATACAAACCATCAGGAATCTAAAATTTTATCCTCCATTTACCTTCGGTCTCATTCTAATCTCATGATAACTAGATTTGAGATTGATTTTAATAAACACTAAAGTTGCTATGCAACTTGTTTAACATGTTGTCTAACTTGAGAATTAGGAACCTATACTTGACTATAATTTTATTAACAACTCAGCTATCCATGGACAATCTCTAAGTTCCATCTTTCTTAGGCACGAGTAAGGTTGGGAAGTGCATGAGTTGACACTCTCTCTCACATATCCTCTATCTAGAAGCTCATTAACTTGTCATTGCATTTTAATTGCCTATTCTGGGTTCATTCGATTGGCTAGTTTGTTAAGTAAATTTAGTCCTACCACCAAGTCAATACAATACTTTATCCCTTGAAATGGAGGTAATGCCTTGAGCAATTCTTTAAGAAATAGGTCAACGTATTCCTATATCAACTTTTTAACCTCTTCCGGTAACTCAACTTGCTCCTCCAACTTTAATAGTCTATGAATCAATAAGAAGATTGGCATATCCAACTTCAATAGAGTATTTATTGTGAAAATTCAAGAATAAAAAATTCTATGTATTGATTTATACATGTATCCTTTAAGATCACTAAGTTCTTTTCCTTTATATCTTGAAGAAAAAGTATCTCCAATATCACATGTGAATTTTGTAGTGACCTCTTCTTTAACCTATAGTAGGATTTCTAAATCTCGAACTTCTTTTTTGCCATTGTGAACATGTTCTACTTTATTTTTATTTCTTCATCCTCACAAACTTCATCCTTAAAGTCTCCAACTATGGAATTTGAAGTCTTATTAGTTTTGATCTTATTTGTAAGAAATTATTCTAGTATATCTACTAAATCTTCCTTGCATTTTTGCAATATAGGTTGTATTATTTCATGATGCTCCTCTACTTGTAATTCAACCTCATTCATTAGAACTTGTTCACTTACTAATTTATGTACTTCTATTATGTCTTTGAGTTCCAAATCAATTTCATGAGTAATTTTCATATATGTACCTTTATTAGATGGTATCCCATTGACTTTCAAAGGCATCAGAACATACTTCACCCCATTCATCATTATCCTATATGTGTGGTCCAAACTTGAATATTAGGCATCAATATTATATTGCCAAGGCATTTTAAGTAATATTTTGCACACAACCATATCAACTATATCACACTAAACTTCATCATAGTACTTCCTAATAGAAAAATATATTCTACAACATTCAATTACCTCTACCCTTCCCATTTTTGTCCTGATTCATTGCAATACAAAAGGATGACGATGCTAATCTAAAGGGAGTTTCAATCTATTCTCCATGTTTCATCTAATTCCCACAAATTCCACTATTTATGATGAGTTTGAACTTATTGATAGTATACCTAGTTATGAATAATAGGTGTCACCTTCGCCATTATAGGTGTTGCCTAGAGTAGAGAATGTGCAGATCTATCGATGGGGGTTCTATGGGTGATATCTTCCCATGGCCTACTACTTCCATCTTACTTCCTTTGAGTATTAATTCCTAAAGCATTAGGACAATTTATAATCTCCACAAAACATTCCTTAAAAGTCATAATCTTAGATTTGTCAGTTGCTTTAGACGTTGCTCTAAGCACTGTAAGGTGATTTTCATTTGTACCCCCTGAATTACAACCTAAGTTTCTTAAACACCATCATGAGGATTATTGCCATTGCCACTAATCAACATCATTGCTTTGATACCAATTAACATAGTGTGTAGTGTGATAGACTCACAAAATAGGATAATAAACTTATATTAATGCAGGAAGAACCTAAATAGAATTAATTGTAGGATATTTATAGTCAATATCCCTAGGGTATATAAGGAAGTAGAAAAAAATCTATATCCCATAAAATTAGAGAATAAAATGAAACATAATAAACTTTCCTAAATAAATAAGGAAATTTTGACTAACATGGTATCTTGCACAAATTCACACCCTAAACAATGAAGCATTTTAGTTTAGATAAAGTAGACTAAAATTAGTCTTTATTGACATATTACGAGTTTCATAACTCTCCATATGAGAAAAGTGATGACCCATCAAAGAAGATCAGAGCTAAGCTTCTGAACTCATGGTCTATGTTCAAATTTTGATGTCTTTGACTTATGACTAAGGATACTTCTAATCATTATGGGATAGGCTTCTAGATGGGGTTGACTAACTTCTCACTTCTTCATTCTCTTCTTCTAATGATCCATCTAATGCATGACTTGTGATCCTAGCTTGCCCATGTCAATCTCCTTTACTTGAATGAAAAAAAAAAAAAACTTAACCTTAGGTTTGAATACAAGAAGCCCCATTCCTTTTAACTACTATAACTTAAATTAGTCTTACATCTCCACTAAGATCAAATATAAATATATAAAACTCAATAAGAAATGAAATATAAAAACTCAAATAAATTTATAATCCCAACTTCTACATATGGTCTTTCCATTCATTATGAATCTTATCAATCAACTTCTACACATGCATTGATTGAATTTGTATAAATTTTTCCTGTGAAAATTCAAGAATAAAAAATTCTTGGTATTGATTAGTCCATGTATCCTCTACAATCATTAAGTTTTTCTCCTTTATATCTTGAAGACGAACATCTTTAACATCACATGTAAATTTTGTAGGGACCTCTTTCTTAACCTATATGGGGTTTCTAAAAATCTAACGTCTTCACCATCATGAATATCTTCTCTTTTATTTTTAGTTACTTCATCAACACAAACTTCACCCTAAATGTTTCTTGCTATAGAATTTGAAGGCTTATCAATTTGAGCCCTATTTGTAAGAAATTGTTTAGGTAAATCTTATGAACTTTCCGTGTTCCTGCAATATAGGACACACTATTCCACGATGTTCCCTGACTTCTAATTTAGCCTCATTCATAAAAACTTGCCTACCTATTGATTCATGTACTTTGTTGTCTTTTTGAGTTCCAAATCAAATTTATGAGTGAATTTCATATATGTAGCTTTACTAGATGGTGTAGCCTTGACTTTCAAAGGCAATGGAACATCCTTCACCCTATTCATCCTTACCCTATAAGTATTATCCTAACTTTATTTGGCATCAACATCATATTGCCAATGTAGTTTGAGTAATATTTCACACACTTCCATATAAGCTATATCACAATAAACTTAATCATAGTACTTTCCAATAGAAAAATGTACTCTAGAATGTTCAATTGCCTCTACCTTTCCTATTGTTGCCTTGATCCATCCTAACACAAAAAAAATTTGGTTGCTTCTCTATAGAGAGTTTCAACCTATTCACCACATTTCATCCAATAATATTCCTAACTTCTATTGTCTAAGATGATCTAAACACCCTCTTATTGATAGTATACCTAGTTATGAATAATGGGTTTTCACCTCCATAATTGTAGGCGTACTACTCACGAACAAGTGTAGATTTATGAATAGGGGTTTTATGAGCGATGTCTTCCCATGACTTACCATTGCCATCTTGCTTACTTTGAGAATTAGTTCTCAAATCATCAGGACAATCTATAATCTCCTCAAAACCTTCTTGAATCGTCAGAATATTAGATTTATTTGTTACTTTAGATATTGCTCCAAACATTACAATGTGATTTGGGTTTTACTAGAATAAATCGGAACCGAGCCTTCTAAACACCACACGAAGATGATTACCATTGCCACTAGTCAATATCCTTGCTCTGATATCAACTGACGCAATATGTGATATTGTAGACTCACAATATATGAGAATAAACTTGTTTTACTATAGAAAGATCCCAAATACAATAGATGATATAGTATTTACAGTTTAGTAGTCTTATGATATACAAGGAAGTTGAATAAAATCTAAATCCCATAAAATTAGGAAATAAATTACAACAAGATAAATTTTCCTAAACTAATAAGAAAAATTGGACCAATATCGTATCTTACTTAAACTCACAAATTTTATATCCGAGATAACTCCAAATGGAAGCCATTTGGTTTAATATAAAGTGGACTCAAATCGGTATATGTTAATATATATAGGCTTTATAACTCTTCAAATGCAAAATGTTATGACACATAAAAATAATCTGAGCTAAGCTTCCGTACTCATGGCTTTTGTTTAACTTTTGATGCCTGTCACTTTTGGATCAAGAATTCTTCTGATCATTTTGGGGTTGGCTTTTAGAAGAGGCTGGCCAGTTTCTAGCTTCTTCTTTCCCTTCTTTTGATGATCCAACTAGTTCATGACTTGCAATTTTAGCTCGTCCGTGTTATCGAGTATGTTTGGATCATTTATATTCTTTATAGTGACTATAATGTAATAACAATTAATTGATGGCACAGGTATTTCAATTTGCTGGTTACCCGTTCTGGTCGTCATGCCACTAATTATTTTGAAGCTGTAAAGGCAAAATCGGATGAGATCAAAAGTTGCTACGGTGAAGATATAAATTACAAAGATGAAGATCTTGTCACGATGATTGTCACTGACGGGTGCTTTATTATTGAGATGTTCCGCATGGTGAAGGGCCTTGTGCCTGAGAGCAAGAAAGATCCTAACATCTTAAACATGGCAGAATTGTTCCCTTTTTTTCTTCGAGACTTTTTGCTGCTCGAGAACCAAATACCCTTTTTTGCTCTTCAACTTATCTTCAATATGTCCAAGACTAGCAAAGACGGTGGCTGCACCTTAATTGAGCTTGCGTCGAATTTCATCGAGTACGTGATGCCTAGGCCCGTACAATTCCCAAAGTTGAAGAAGGACCACAGTACTAGCAAGGTAAAGCATTTGCTTGACTTGCTTCGATTAAGCATGACAGACGCTTCTCCAATGGTACAAAAGCGACGGTTGCAAGCTTGGAAGGCAGCATACATTCCAAGGATTCCCGCAGCCACGAAGCTAGGTCTTAGAGGAATCAGAATTAAGCGAAGATATGGCAATTTGATTGACATTGGATTTGGAAAAGGGTGGCTTAAAATCCCAGTCGTAACTCTAGATGACTTTGTTTGCTCTTTCTTGTCTAACTGTGTCGCACTTGAGAAATGTTACGATGACAGCACTAAGCACTTCTCTGCATATGTTGCCCTCATGGGAGACCTTACCAACAAAGAGGCGGATGCTGAGTTCCTATCAAACGAGAGGGTTCTAAAGAATTATCTGGAAACAGATGCTGATGTTGAGGGTTTTTTCAAAACTCTGGCTGGTGTAAATAAAGTTGATATCCGAAAATCATACCTGGCAGACGTCTTCTTCGAGCTCGACAATTATCACGAGAGTACATGGCACCAGATATGGGTAGAATTCTGGAATACCTATTTCAGTAGTCCCTGGTCCTTCCTATCAGCTGCAGCGATATTCTTCGGGCTCCTATTTACTGCAATTCAGGCATATTACGCTATCTTTTCCAAAAAATAGTTGCTGATTTTTATGCTGATACAAATTATTTGTAGAAATGTACTCTCCGATTCTACCTTCACAGGCTATATTTGCTTTAGTGAGCTCCCTATTGTGGCTTTTGGCACATTTGCTTTGTATGACATTGTTCCTTCATCTAACTACGGGAGTTTCTAAGAAATAGCAATATTCTTTTGAATTTCACCATTTCAGTTCTGTTCTATAATATAACATTTGCACTTTTTTTTTTTGGTGGGTAATGTAGGTTTCTCTATGCATTTGAGAATTTCATAAATTCTATTGGAGCAAATAAAACTTAATCAATTTTACTTGAATCGATTTCTTTAAGGGTCAATTACAAAAAATATACCTAAATTATATACCTTTTACTTTACATGCCTGAGTTATTTATTTCCTTTTTTTAACCTAAACTTTGCACTTTCTTACCTTACATAACTGTGACATAATTTTTTATTTTTTATTTTTTGTAACTATATAAATGATCACTGAATCAAATTTTATTAGACGTATAACACTACTATGTAAAGTGAAAAATCATCAAACCTCAAGTCATATAACTTAAAATATATATATACAAAGGAAAATAACATGAAAAGTCAGTTTTTATATAATTGAAAAATGAAATAATGCAAGTTACAAAGTTATTCTTTTCGATTAATACACAGGTATATAAAATTAGAAAAGGTAAAATTCAAGTTTGTTTTATATAATTGACAATTTTTTTTTAAGTCCTGAATTAAAAGGAAAGAAAAAAAACCCATAAAATTGAAAGGAAAAGCTTAAAAGAAAATTGGAGAGATATGGACCACATGACGCAGTCTTACTTTTTCCACTTTGTGTTCGTAACATTCTCTTTTCAACTAATAGATTTCGGGATTTCAGAAAAACAAACATATTGAAATACTCCAAGCGTAAATCGTTAAATTCAAAGACAAATAATACTGAAATAAGCAAAAGGGCATTAATAAAAAGAAGTAATAAAACCATAATTATTAAGGATATAAAACTCGATGTGTTAAAGGAGAGCATCCTCCATCAAAGAAGTGATAAACCATAATAATTAAAGTATTATTTGTGCAAAATTATTTTTTCAAATAATACTTGCACACTGTTGTTTGATTCATATGCTATATTAATATTATTAAATCTTTTTTTTCCCCGTGAAATGGTATAATCCATTGAATATCATTGTAATTTGGAAAAATACCATCCAAACCTCTCAACTTTTACTTTGACAAGAAAAAGTACTTAACATGTTTAAAAGTTCTAATTGAACGATTCCGATGTCTTATCTCCTATTGCAATCGAAATCTTCCAGGTATATGTGGAATGGTTGATCGAATCCTAAGAACAAGGTCATAAAGCTTTATTATTTATAGACAGGCGAGTGGGTGCAAATGGAAGGCATGAGGACAGGAGAGCTGATGATGGTCATGTTAGGGATGTGGCAAATATTGAAAATGAGCACTTTACATGTGACCGCGTTGGCATAAACGCCGCATAATCTAGCTTCATGTCTTCTAGAACATCATAGGCAACAAAAGCCTTCCTCATTTCCTCTATCCATTCTTCTGCCCATATGGGATTTGTCGCCCAAGCTGAAAATGGTTTTACCAGTTTAATGAATCCAGGGAGCCTATCAACTCTCCTAAGTCTATCTCCATTCACGTAATGATTTCCATTATCATTTTACCTTAGCATCTCCACATTGCTCTGCAAACGTAGGTGTTTATATACATCTATTGCTGCTAACTCTACGCCCCTTCAACTAAAGTGTTCACTAAATCGATTAGCTGACCGGAGATGGGTCTAGTAAGTGGGTTAGGCGGTAGCGGCGGCAAAGGATTTTCTGCGTCGCGTTCACAATGATCTTCAATAATAGGAAGATAGAGGTTTCTCTTAAAAAATTTCCATAATACAGAGAGAGCATAAAAAGGAAAAGTAATAAGGTGAATATATATTATAATTCGAGTTATCCAAACGCGGTGGGTTATGGTTTAAATTTTAACTTAAAAAAAGAAAAAAGAACGGTTAAATGGGTAATACAGAAGGTAAAAAAAAGAGGGAGAAAAAACAAAAAGGTGGGATAAGGTTGAAATTTTAAAAAGCAGGCTGCGTAACTTACCTTACTTAACCTAAGGGTTAAAACAAGCTGGCTAATCCCTGCAAGAAGACCAGACCCGTCAACCCGTGCAAATTAAATAATAATAATAATAATAAATAAAGGTAAAAAAAGTCTTCAGCTTATTTTTTTAAACAAAACTTTAAAATAAAGCAATGAAAAATAAGAAAATCTTATCTCATTTTCATGAAATTTATATTTGGGAATGAATTGTACAGAAGGTTTTTTTTAAAAAAAAGCAACAAAAAATGTTGATTCATTTCCTTCTTTAATTTTGGCTTCAGACATAATAGAAACCAAACATATATGTTTGGGTATCAGGAAATATGGATCACCTAAGTAACACTTTAATTGATTTTCATAAACGGTATTAACATATATGTCCTTTAGCAAAGGCCATAGATGAATGTATTCTTATCCTTTGTAAACACCGCTATTCGTACTTTAAAACATACCATCAAATTGAAAAGATTTCTTATTTTCTTTGTAATACCAGTTCACTTTTTTTTCATTAAATAACGTTTCGGTTTCATTTTACCTAAAGGTATCGAGAAAGAAAATTTGAAGAAGTCTTCACACTTTGGAAAGACAAGTTCTTTTGCATAAGCAATTGAAAAAATTAGAGCATGACTATGGAAAATAATTTTGATTTAAGCAAACTATAACGCCTTAAACTTAAGATATCATAACTCATCATGTGTCCCTAGTATCTAAAAACATGTTTAGCCTCTAACCATATTTCTATAATCTCCAAAAACACCTATATAATTGCCAATAATACTAATAATAAATAAATCTTCATAATCAAATTCAAACTAAATAACCTCGAAATTAATCATTACTAGATAATAAGCTAAGTTATCACAACCTAGTTAAAATCCTTCCTCTTCATGCTTTAGTGGCACACCTAATCCCAAACTCTAAGGTCTTTAACACTTAAACTTCTTGAATAACTCAAAAGTAAAGTCCCTAAAGGAGTGAGCTAAAAGCCTAATATGTAACACCACATACACATATGCATGCTACACAATATACAAAACATATGCATTTAATGCAAAACATATATCATAAACAATTCAAGTTAATTATTTCTTGATTAGCCTACTAAACACTATAGGGGTACTCATGACCCTACTCATACTTAATAGTATATAAATATATAAATATACACCTAAGAATTGCCACCACCAGCCCTAGAATTCTTAAGTAAGGAATTGCCAATAAAGATCCCATCTAAATGATATTGGGAACTGTCACCTCTAACCCTAATATCCTTAAATTTATCCTAAATCCTTTAGATATACGACTCTACTTAGAACAACGTCACAAATCGATCATTAAGGTGCCTCCTAGGGTTTTGCTACCTTTGGCTCATAGGTTAAGCCAAGCACAAGCAGCATACAGATTGTTTATAGGTGAGTGTTTAATTAATCCATTTTGTATTCTAACTTATCAAGCACAAATAACACTCATAATGTCATGTATTTGCACTTTGATAATCTTCAACTATTGAAAGAAAATTACCACCATACCTTAATACATTGTTATGACTTATGCTTAGTGGTTCTAAGATTTTCAACCTAAATCTATTGTTGTTGATGAATACCTATAGTTAAGAACCTAGGGAAAGGTCCATCTTGATAAGTTTTCAATAATAACTATCCTATTCACTTACTTATGTCTACGTACTTATATGTATGCATGTATTTATATATGTATATATATATATTTATGTATCACCACTACTACTAATTGCTTCTTTTATTTATTGCCTTCATTATATTCATGTACATTATTTATTTCTTTGTATTATTATTACTATTATTGTCATTTACTTGCTCTCTTATATGTATTCATAATTGTTAAAATCACGGGTCAAGATTACAATTTTATAAGTTTACGTTTTTCTTATTTTTTTTTAGTTAAAATAAATATAAAATTATTTATGTACACTTTTAGTAAAATTATAGACTTTCATATAAAATTCTACAAGCTTATAATTTTTTTGGTTTTATATAATTCTATCAATTCCATATATTTAAATGAAAAATAGAAGCGTAGTTTTGAAAACTATGCATATATTCTCACATATATACAATTAGACGATATCATCATTATCATAACAAATTTATCATTTATTCCCATATATATATAAGAACAAGTATCATTATTCTTATTGCATATATTTATTTATCAATTGATATTAGTATTTATGATTGATATGTTACTACTTTTACTACTATTGTTATCAATAATTATCAATATTTGCTCTTCTACTTGTTCTTAATTGGTTAACCAAATTGTTCAAGCATATTTAAATGATCAAATTCAACATGTGAAATCTTTTTTTTTTTTAAGGTTTAAATTTATTCAATATATGCTAAAAGGAAATTTAGTGGTTATGGAGTTAGAACTAGCACAATTGTCAATTATTTACTTTCTCTTGAATGCATTCAATACTGATGTTATTACCTATCCTAATCCTTTAACTTTTTATTTCACAACTAATTATATACTCAAAGAAAATTTCTTTTTATATTTTTATAGCTAACTTATAGAAATAACTTACTTTATGATATTAACGAATTATTAAACTGATTAATTATCACCTAACATAATTAACTATTAAATGCATATATTATTTTATTTAAAAATTTTAAAATTAAATATCATATGCAAATTTTATTTTATTTTTCCAATTATAGCACAAACAAATCTGCATTAATAATTCCATATCAAAACTGTCCTTCTTTACAACACCAAATTCCTCTTGCAAAATCATTGTTTAATAAATTAACATTATGTTGCATATGCTCTTACTACCAATGATTTGATTTCTAATTAACATGCTACGATACCCTTTAATAATAAAGCTATCTTATGAACAATGTTTTTCAAACTCAAACAATAACCTTGATAATCATTCATTGTACCTCATAACAACATTTTCCTTTTCCTTCTCAAATTTAACCCAAAAACGATGACAATTATACTCATAATTTAGACATAATCATGAACTCATAATCAACCACTCCTTTTAATCCAAATTTTCCATATTCCTTTGCATCTCAAAAATTCAACTTGTTCTATATCCATACAAATTCCTCTCATTCCTTAAAGTTATTAACTTTAATACAAAATTAGCCATATAACAAATTAAACTTGCATAGATTAAATGTGACTGTACCTTGTTGACTCGTGTTCCTAAATCTAACTTAAGATACTCCATTAGTCAATCACCACATGTAAGTGGAATTTAGACTTTTCTTTGTAATCAACCACAAAATTAGAACTTTGTCACAAATCTCTTTAACTATTCATGGTTTTTCTTGCACCTACCTACTCCTTATGAAATTTCTTCAAACCTTTGAGAGAAACATTATATTATAATGAACCTTATAGAACCTTACAAAACCTTACAATATGTTGACCTAAAAGTTGAGGAGAGAAGGGTAGATTTTCCCTTACCCAGATAGAACTTGCATTAGCAATGAGGAGAGAGGTTTTCTTTTCTTTTCTTTTCTTTTCCTTCTCATCTTTTACATGTTAGGCTTTCCATAAGGTCTTTATTAATAATTATGTGGAATCCCACTCCGTAACAACATCTTCTATACTTAAATTTAAATTATAAACTTAGTAACTCTAAGCATATTAGTAAATTAAATTACTAAAATACCCTTCCTTTTAATTTTATTTTATAGGTTATTTCACAATCGATATTAATGATTCAAATATTAATTCCTTAAAGATTAATGTATGACTTTAAGAATAACAAATATAAGAACTGAGCTTCGTGTTTTCTTGACATATACATATTGTATTTGTATATTGTGGGTTAACATAATAAAATTGGTATCACTACTTATAATGGTGTAAATTGTCTTATTGTGGTGATAAAAGCCTTTGAATAATGAGGTTTGCCGTAATACTGTAATTGTAAACCTTGTAAATTTTGGGTAGCAATCTAAGTATTTGGAAATGCTCTTCAAGTATTCCTAAGGATCAACCAAACTAAGAATCAAGCTTAATATAAAAGTCGTTCTCATAATAATTAACTTCATGATTATAGTCAAACAAGAGAGTTTTAAAGCTTAATATCGATCTTGGAATTATCCAAAACCCTAAACCCCTAAGTATAGTAGAATACTTTCGAGCTTATAAAAACCCTAAGATAAAAGGGCTAAGAACCTTAATACTAACTTGAACATTTGTAAACCCTAAAACTTAATAACAATCCCTAACTTATTAAAACCCTAAACCCTAAAATGTAATGAGAACTTCAAAATTTATCAAAACCTTAAAAAAAGGATAAAAAACCTAAGTACTAAGTTAAACACTAAAAACCCTATATTGAAAGCCTAAACCTAATGAAGTTTGAACCAACCTTAAGATACTTATAACCTATCTTAAAAAACCAATTTGAGGAAAGGAAAAATTTAAGAACTAAACTCTAACTTAGCCACTTGAATAATATAATCAAGTAGGACATTTCAACAATGGAAATTGGAGAACCATACATGAGAGCTAGGATTGGCCATCCCCCATCTAATTTCCCTCCCAATTTAAGTTCAAACAAACCAAACTAAAGGATGTGAACCTAATTGAGTTGTAAACTTAGCAAGTTCTTGTTGGTCTTATATAAGCTATTGAGAAAAGGAGGGTGGGGGGGGGGGGGGGTGGGGAAGGTGAGGAGATTTCAAAATCTTTTTTATGTAAATTGTCTCTTTTAATAACTTAAATTAGTGAATGGTGATACTTTAATAATTCCACACACGATTATCAAAACAAGTAAACAACTTAAAATAAAAGAGATAAGGAGGAGAATATCAAGTTTAGAATTTTATAAGGCCTCAGCCTTCTACCTATTGCTTTCTTCCAGCTCTACTACTGGAGACTCGATTTACTTCACTGGTGTCGTTTTAGTTGGTTTGCTAAATCAAAATCATAAGAAGTTTATAGATAATAGCTACATTTAGCCTTAATAGCTCTCTACTCTTCTTATTTAGCATTTCTACCATTTAGGCTAATTACAGATCTATAGAGTACAATCAAACTTTTCTCAACACTCAAACAATAAACAAAGTTTATAATTACAAATGAGAACAACAATGCAACTCTCAAATAATTTCACATAGAAAAATATAAATGACGATTAATGAATAAATCACTTCTATTCAACTTTCTAAAGAAGTATCTAATAATCATTTTGTGCTTTTTTGATGATAAGAAATGACAATGATCAAAGTATAAAGTAAGTGTATTTTTCTTCTCAGAATCATATGTGACATTTTAAATCCTTTCTCCTTTTATACTAGAGTGTTCCAATGGATAATTTGTTAAAGATTATCTTTTCTTCATGTTTATCTTTTCCAACGTTAAGAATAATAATCCATAGATATTTTAGAGAAAATCTAGGAGTTTCAAATTTAAACTTGATCTTATAATCTTATCTCAGTTAGATATAGTTGATCAACAATTTCCAAATAAGCTTCAAATTTGAAATTGAAATCCCATAAGATCCGAAATTAACCTTATCCTTATGTGATTTATCTAAAGATAATTTCTCTTAAAAAAATAATCCCCATGGATCTTGATTCTAGTTTAAGTGAAACATGATTAAGTGGATTGCCCTAATATGCACAATGCATAATCTAGTCGAGCTAGGTCTTGTTCACTTCGTATCTAATATAGTGGGAATTTTTTTCATTTTACTCTTCCAAATCAACTATGTAAATAAATTTCTGAAGAGTATAAGTTTACCTTTATTCAAAGTCTCTGAATAAATTTCTAAAGTACTTATACTAACTTTTCTTATAATAGCTTATGTACCATTCTCTAATGGTTTTTGTACTTATCTCTTTCTTAAACAATTTTGACCTTCTGAATAAGTTTCTAAATGCAACTTAATTTACAATTTTACACTTTTCGAAATACTATTTGAATACCTACACACTTGTCAGTTCAATGACATTCCTCTTTTTTTTTTTTTCATCAAAATTCATGAGAGATGTCTAACATTCTCCCCCTTTTTGATGATAGCAAAAACATTTATAAATCCAAAACATAAAACAATCTAATCAATGTCCAATAAACAACAAAGATGAAATATTACATAATAATGAAAATTTACACAAACAATTGCTTTGCTATACTATCATGATTATCATGTTATTTACTACTTAAATGTTTTTGGTTTGTCTCCTCCTTTTTTGTTATCATCAAAGATTATTTATTAACACCCCCTTAATATTTATAATTAGATAACATATGTAGAACTAAAAGTAACTTCATTGATGAATGGAAAGAATACAACTAAGTCCATAGGTGGACTTGACATTGGAAAACATAACTAAAGTTTGATTAAAAGAAACTGACAAAACAAAGAACAAAACACTAGAACAAGAAAAATTATTTTTGAGATCTTTTTGTTTTCTTCCTAGCATAGAGCTTCATCCTTCTAAAATATGCTGGAATTACCTTGCTAAGAGAAGGAGTGACTTTAGATGGTTTCTCCACAATGGAAGTTGGTTCTTTTTGCTTAATAGAAGTTGGATTGGTATGAGCTGGAATAGATGCACTGACATGTTTTTGGAACCAATAGATAGGGTTTCTATGTTTCCTTCTAGAATAATATGTTCTTTGACATTTAGAATAGGAGTTCCAATTTGAAGTGTTGGAGTTTCTGAAGGTGGAAACTTAGGTTCTGAAGATTTTAGGGAGATAACTAGAGTTTTTTCATATGCTTGGATAGGTAGTGGATCGGTTTGATTAGTTGGTTGTAGAGTAATCATTAGGGAATGAGGTTCAGTTTTTGTAAATTGAAGATCTAATTAAGAGTAATTGGTTCAGCTTGAGGAACAGTAGGTTAATTCTGATTAGGGAGTTCAGATGGTGGATTCGATTCTTGTTTTGGAGAGTTGGTGATGTTGGTCTCTTCCTTAGTAAGATTAATAGGGTTGTCTGGATTGTTTGAAGCTCTAGTTTTGGTTCCTTCAATAGCAATGCAAGTTGATTTTCTAGGAACCATAATTTCTTGAGAGAGAAAAGATCGTGTGAGGAGATGAAGGGTTTGGAGATATGAGAAGAAGAAGAAAGTAGGGAGGATTTATACTTAAAACAAAAATAACTGACAAATCAAGTGATCCTTATCTTTGCATAAGTGTAGCCTGATTGTGTTTTAGACCTATGTTTAAGATACTTTAGGACCTACTAGAGAATTTTTGAAGGCCCACTTAACACTTTTCCTTATGCATGACACATAATCAAGAGAAACAAAATACTAACATTTGGACTAAAAGCGCTAACTTAAATTTCCACACTTGTCATTATTTTTAGCTTAAGTGGAATTAATTAAATATTCTCCATGCTAACAAAAAGGATTATATACACCAATTTCATTATGAATAAATTTAAACCTTAATTTATCTAGAGGTTTTATAAATATATCTACAAATTGATATTCAGTTGGTATAAAATTAATACTTACATTATTATTTGCAACATGATCACGAATAAAATGATATCTTATATCTATGTGTTTCGACCTTCGGTGATGAATTGGATTTTTTGTCAAATTAATAGCACTAGTATTGTCACATTTTATGGGTATATTTTTATAATTTATCCTATAATCATTCAATTGTTGTTTTAAACAAAGTATTTGTGTACAGTAGTTCCCAATAAATACAAATTTACCTTCTGTTGTTGAAAGAGCAATAGAGTTATGTTTCTTGGAAGACAAAGAAACTAGCTTATCCCTTAAGAACTAGCAAGTACTGGAAGTACTCTTCTTATCCACTTTGCAACTTGCATAATCAATATTTAAATATCTTATGAGATCAAAATTTTGACTCTCAACATACTAAACTCTTAATTTTATAGTACTTTTTATATATTTAAAGATCTTTTTAATTGTAGCCAAGGGTATTTCTATTAGTGCACTTTGAAATCTAACAAATATAAAGGTATTAAACAAAATGTGAGGACATGAAGCTGTTAAATATAGTAAAGATCCAATTAAGCTTTAATATAATTTTTCATTTAACTTTTTGCCATTACTTGTGATATTGAGCTTTGTTGAGGTACTCATAAGAATTAAAGAATCTTTGGTGTTCTCAAAACCAAATTTCTTCAGAATCTATTTGGTGTACTTCTTTTGGTGAATAAATATTCCATTCTCTGACTGTTTGACTTATAATTCCAAGAAGCTTAATTCTCTCATGAGTGATGTCGAGTCTAATTTTTCGATTTTTTTTTTAAAATTGATTTCCCCATTTCTGATTAATAATAAACCTTAACCCATTTAATATTAATCCTCGACTAAAGAAATTGGAAAATTCTAGTTTTTTATTTAGAAAAATTTTTGGAGCCGCCACTTGATTGGAGTCAAGAAAAAGGAAGAAAACCATAATCAATTAGGTGGATTGATTACGATTTAGCTACTGGTCTTTAATTTCAATTTTAATGAAGAATCAGAGGATTCCAAATTCGGGGGCTAACCTATTAAACCCTAACGAGTACCAAAATCTATTTACCGAAATTAGGATTATTATTTTAATATTAATATTTTTAAAGAAAAATAAATAAATAATAAATTAAAAGAAAAAAGAACTTAAGTTTTTACATATTTTATCGTCGCCTCGAAGGTGCCTACGTACTTGATACGAGGCAAGTACACCTATCAATTTTAATATAGCGGATGTGAGTCCGAGTTGATTCCTTAGAGATTTTGAGTACTAATATTAACCTAAGCTTTATTATTTAACCGGAAAATTGTGATAAATTGAATGAATTAAAAATACTAAAATTAACCATCTAAAATAATTATGAAACTTGATTAAACAAATTAAAAAGCAATAAAACTACAAATGACTTCAAGAAATTAATAACGTATTTAGGAATTATTTCCCCTAGTGTTTAACATGTGACCACTTAAAATATATTCAATTCAGTTTCTATTATTCTTGACCGGAGGGATTTACAATTAAAGCTAATATCTTTCTCAAGTATATTAACCCTAATCCTAAATTATTTACTGGAATCTCTTCACTTAGTAATATAACTTAGAATTACATTAATGTATAATGAATTCCCTCACAAACAATTAACTTTCCGAAAGAAACATGTATCTTATCTCTAAGTATATATGTAATTCTCTCCAATTATGCTAAGATCTAATTACACATGCAATTTCTCAATCAACAAGTATAATATCATATATTGATACTCTAGAATTATCAATCAACAATTAAACAACATAATTGAATCAAGAAAAGATAGAAACTTTATTGAAATTATAATTCAATCCAAGGGTTACATGAAACCCTAGGTTCCATAATCCTAAATACTCGAATTCTAAGCTATCATAACGAATCTAAAAACAAGTTCCATCAAAAATATAAAATAAAACATGGAAAACCCCCTTTGATTGATGAACAATCTCTCTAATCTTGAAGTTGATGTTGTTCTCGCCTCTTTCTTGATGTTCTCCTTAAGTCTCTTCTCTTCTCTTGTGTCTCTCCATCCTCTCTAATGTCTCTTTTCTTTTGAAACCCTAAGATATCCTTTTATATATGTATTATAAGGATTCTATTTTCGTCACCAGACATGGCCTGGGACATGGCCGTGTCCCCAGGTCATGTAACTTTCTGTACTAAGGCAAATTTTCTACATAACTTCAAAACTTCATAACTTCTTCATTTGAACTCGGAATTGAGTGAAACTTGATTCCTTTTCTTCGTTTTCAATCCTAGAACGCGTTCAAACCTTAAAATCAAAATTTTACTCAATTAAGTATCAATTTCTTTAAAGAAAACCAAAAATGTAAGGAAAATACTATAAAATCACCATGTGAAATATGTTTAAAATCAGAGTTATCAATTTTCCCTACACTTGAGCATTTGCTTATCCTCAAGCAAATAAATCAAAACCAAACTTTCAGGACAAGAAACGCTAATCAAAATTTATTACTATTTAGGAAACCGGTGAACGAATACACTTGACCCAAAGAAAGGTAAGAAAATCATTCTCAACTAATTTGCAATAGTAAAGTCAACCAATTTCATCTGACCATATTTGAATGCTCCAACAATACTTAATACTAGAATTCACTAGTTAATTTATGAAAATCAAAGTTTAACTGAGCCATTTAACCAAGGATTCTTGCACTAAAATTAGATTTAACATCTCACCAACCGAGAAAGAGTCATAAAAATTTTGTCCATTTGACTAAAGTGTATACAATTCTCTCTTCCATCTCACCAAGCACCATAATCTAAAACAAATACATTTTACATCTACTCATCCTCTGATCATCCCCTTAGTTCATGCTTTTGTTGAGAGGTCTTTTGAATTTACTTTATTTAATGCACAATCGTATTGGTAGAGGGAAAGAATCTCGCTCTTCTAACAGACTAAGATCGATCCATACCAACTTATTTCTTATATTGATAGCAGAAAAGAACCTTGCTCTTCTAACGGACCAAGGCTGATCCATATCAATTTTTTCATTAGAATTGGCATTGGGACTCAACCTCGCTCTTCTAATGGACCAAGACGAATCCTTACTAATTTTTCTATTCATACACTTGTTATCACTTTTGATCTCCAATCATTTTGATTTTTCAAAGGTTTCTCAAAAGAAGAATTTCATTTGTTTGTTTGCTAAAAATTATAGGACTCTTAAAAATTTCTAAGAGAAAGGTATACATAAAAGTAAATTTAAAAATAACCATGACTAACTCTCAATTAGTGATATTGCTCCAATCTAAAGTTTTAAAATCCTAAGCTAAATAACTCGTAACTTTGCCTTCCAAAAATTTGACTAATCAATTCTAGTAAAGTATAATAAGGTCAATAATGATCAACATGACATAGTTAATTTGGCTTAATAGCAATTAATCACCTATTGCAAGTTAACTTAAAAATTGGTTTCCTAAACAATAACAAATTCATATATATCCCTTCCCCACACTTAATAATGTACATTGTCCCCAATGTACCACTAAAAATCATAGCAACAAAAAACAGCATAGGGAAAAAGAAAACATATGTACTGAAAAAAAAACTAATACTTCCCTGCCAGTCGAAAAGAAGTGCAAAATGAAGAAGCATCATCATTATATATATTGGAGTTCACAAGTCTTGATCAACAAAAGACAACATAAAAAATTTGGAACTAAGAAGAGGGATCAGAATTTGTCTCTTCATCCTCCTCATCAGATGGTGCCTTAGCCATCGTAGCATCATCATCGTCATCACCGTCCTCATCATCCTCATCACTTTCTCCAGCCTCCTCGTCGTCACCACCATCATCAGCCTCTTCCTCACTACTCTCATCATCCTCTTCCCTTTCCTCACTCTCCTCTTCATTGGTAGCCGACTCTTTCATTTTAAGAAATTCTTCCATTTTGTCCTGACGGATATGCAGTTTATCCACACTCTCTCTTATATAACGAACCTCAGACAGCAACAAATCAAATTTATCTTCAAAGCTGGCTGAAGACGTCTGGCCCCGAGATGTGCTGCTGCGAGAGCGTCGACCTTGATGTCTTGTTGGTAGGAGGTTCATGAGTCAGAAGGAATTGAGGCGCATAGGAGTGACTTGGCTAACCAAAGTAAGTGAAGGCCAAGCAATAACCTTAGTCCGCATTACCTGCACTAATAAGGTAATGTAAGGGCTACAACAAATATGCCCTTTCTTACGAGTAGTGGTGGCTTGTTGGCTGAAGAGTTCGGCGATTTCGATGGCTAGATTGATAGGGTGTTTATGGATGACACTATAAAGATAGAGGCAATCCTTGTTAGACACCACCCCGGTGCTAAGGCCTCTACCAGTCAATGTATGTGAAAAGAGCCAGTGAAGAACCCGATATTCAAGCCTGACTAATTGAGAGGCCTTACTCTTAGCTGGATCATAGGCATCGCTAACCGTAATCTCATTCCAAAATGACCCTGCTGTGACGCCATGAGGAAAACGACATGAGAGACTTTGGAATTCTTCTGTCCATGTATATCTCTCTGCATATAAACCAAGATATCTGCCCAGTTGAGCGATGGACATGTGGAATGGATGGCTACTCAAGGTGAAGTGTAATTTGCCTTTTGGGCCCATGCTAATAGCACTGTCTTTATCCAGTTTATAAGTGCATAAAAATTTCAAGGTCAGCTCTTTATAAATTGGAGCTTCAAAGGATAACAAGCGCTCCCAAACGGTACCATCCAAGAGCTCCTTCATTTCAATGGTGAGCTCCAATTAAGCGAGAACATCCCAATCCAACCAAAGGGTCTCGCTAAAGGGTTTAGTTTGAAGTAATTGATAGCGTTGCACTTGGTAGTCCTCCTTAAATTGGAGTATTGGGTGCTCCATCGGGGGAAGAGTAGCCAGTGGTTCAACTATTGCGCCGGATTGTGATGAAGAGGATGCCGCAAATTTGGATTTCCGGCGAACAGTAAGCTTAGCTCGATTTGCCATTTGAATACCTGAAAGGAGTCAACAATCCAAATCAAACACATACATCCATATCACACATAGTTGAAGAAGGCAGAAGACAAGAAGAGCAATAGGAAAGAATGGGGACAGAATGCTTAGTGGGGCATTTCAACAAACATATAGAGTGCAGCTAGAAAATGAGTTTGTAGAAAAGAAATGAGTGGTAAACACTTCTAACGAATTCCATTACACAACAATTAACGATGAAAAACAAGCGTCCCAACATATAAAAGACGCTAAATGACCTAGAAGGATTATCTCCCATTGTTAACCCTAACTAGCGTGAATGAATAAGGATGAGGAAATTGGCCAATAACGTTTGGAATTGAGAGAACACAATGAAATCTAACTAGATGAGGCAGCATTATGGCATAGAAAATCAACAAACTCAAAGCAATGATGCATGGCATTTATAAATAATCAAAAGAAATCGGCAAGTCAAATGAAAAAAAAAATAATATGCATAAGAATAAGAATGTATAGAACCCAATTGCTGAAGCATAAGGAAAAGAAAGGAAAATTAAGGAGGAAAAACTTACTTGGATCAAAATGTGGAATGCAAGAATTGTGGAGAGAAGAGGGAGAATAAGAGAGAATATAAGAGAGATATGTTTGATTGTGAGTGTGTGAGAGGGTGTGTTTAATTTAAATTAACCGGTCGTGTGCAAAATCATGTTATTTTGGGTCGATACGGGCTGGGACACGACCATGTCCCCTGCCTGTGTGACTTTTGCTTCCCGTGTATGAAAACTGGACGGATACGGGCTGGGATACGACCGTATCCTATGCCTATGTAACTTTCTAAGATCTACCATGATGTCTGGACGCACACGAGCTAGGATACAACCGTGTCCCACGTCCGTGTAACATTCTATTCGCGGGTGGGAAATTCTAGGCGCACACGGGCTGTGACACGACCGTGTCCTTTTCCCATGTAACTTTCTGTACCCATACAGTGAAATCGAAATCTGGGCAGATACGAGCTGGGACACGATTGTGTTCCACACCCGTGTAACTTTCTGTAGGTGAGCAGTTTTGAAGGTCTGGATGGACATGGGTTGGGACACGACCGTATCCCTCGCCCGTGTAACTTTTTTTTTTTTGAATTAAATTTAAAGATAAAGGAAACTTAAAGAAATAAAAAATAATAAAACTAAAGAGAAAAAGCAACAATAAAACTAAAAGGGGAAAGAACTATGACGAAAAATTGAAAGAAAAAGAAAAGAAGCAAAGCAGAGTTAGATAAAAGGAAAATAAACTGAAATAAACTTAAAGAACTAAAGTATAAGTAGAGTTAGACATGGGTTGCCTCCCAAGAAGCGCTTTAGTTAACGTCAATAGCTTGACGGGATATGTCTCGTCATTCATGATTCTTCATCCAAGTGGAGATAGGACTCCTCCTGTATCTCGCTTTCGAACTCTCCATACGAGCGTAAATTTGCCCTTAGGCCATCGACCTTGCCAATTCCACTTCATTGGTGCATAACTTCCATAGTTTCTCTCTTTATCATGCCACTTATCAAATTCATGTAGCCTAAACTTCTTCATCTTGTCCGCTTTTACCTTAGATGCGGTTGTCATTGAAAGTTTTGAACTTTTCACCACAAAGGCATGTTCCAAATGATTTCTTGACAGTTTTGGTTCCAAAATTGGTGGCTTCTCTTTGAAGGATTTTGACCTAGGATCCTTTGACTTATGGAGTTGATCAATCCCTTTCTTGTCCACAATAGATTCATGAACTTTTATTTGAGCTACTATTTCTACACAATTGGGGTTAGTTACTAAATTTTCATCTCCCTTTTGCAAGCAATAACTTGAGAAATCCTTGGTAAGTGTTTCCTGCACACATGTAGATATAACGACATTAGTGGCATTAACATTATGACATATGTCCTCTGGGTCAAGAAATTTGTTCGTTGCCTCTAGAGTTTTAAAAACTATTTCATCATCCTCGACCCGTAATATCAACTTATTCTCACTAACATAAAAAATAACCCTAGTTGTGGGTAGGAAGGGTCAACCTAAAATGATTGGCACCTCAATATCTTCATCTATATTAAGTATAACAAAATCCACAAGAAAGATGAATTTGTTTACTTGCATTAAAACATCCTCTATGATGCCTCTAGGGTATGTGATAGACCTATCAGCTAATTGAAGACTCATACGCGTTGGTTTAGGTTCTCCTAACCCTAGCTTTTTGAACAATTTATATGGCATCAAATTTATACTGGTTCCTAAGTCTACTAAAGCATTATCTATTAATAAATTGCCAAGCACACAAGGAATAGTGAAACTCCTTGGATTGTTTATTTTTGTGGCAGCTTTTTCTGGAGAAGTGCCGAGCATTCCTTGTTCAATGTGAAAGTTGTAAGCTCCTCCAACTTCCTCTTATTCAATAGAAGATCCTTTAAAAATTTCGCATACTTTGGCATCTGCAAGATGACATCAACAAGAGGTAAGTTAATGTGTAATTGCTTAAAAATATCAAGCAATTTACCAAATTCCTTATTCGAATTAGTGTAACTTTGCTTAAGGCGCTGTGGGTAAGGGATGGGAGGTTTATACTCCTCCACTTTCGATGGTTCCATACTTTCTTTTGATTTTAGTGGCTTTGCATCTTCCTTACGGTTGACTTCCACTTCTTTCTCAACTGCTTCCCTACCATCCTTCTTCTCCACTTACAGTTTTTTACCACTTCTCAAGGTCACAGCATTAACATGTTCCCTAGGATTGACCTCGGTATTCCCTAGGAGTGTCCCTTGTGGTCTTTTAGAGATTAGCTTCGCAAGTTGACTAATTTGGTTCTCAAGATTGCGATTGGAAGCCTCTTGATTCCTCAACTATGATTCAATATTGGATAAGCGAGCCTTATTGCCTTGAATATATTTTGTGAGAAGTTCTTCCACACTGGACTTCTTTTCTTAAGGGAAAGGAGGTGGAAATGATCTCTGAAATCCAGGTGGGCCAAAGTTAGTCTTCTGCTGGCCTTAGTTTTGATTTCCCCATGAGAAATTGGGGTGATTCCTCCATCCAGGATTATAAGTGTTGCTGTAGGGGTTATTTTGTTGCTTAGGTGGATTTCCTAGATGATCTACCTATTCCAGTTGTTCTTGTGCTCCATACCCCTGCATACCAAAATCACTTACATCCGATTACATTTATTGAGGGCCAACTGAGAGTGCATCAATCTTCTTACTCAATAGGTCCACCTTGGCTGCCAGAGCAGTGGTCAAGTCCACCTCATAAATTCCCATGGCCTTTTGCTTGGCTCTAGTGGTTTCCCACTGATAATTGTTCATCGCTATTCCTTCAATTAGGTTTTGTGCTTGCTCAGGTGTCTTTGTGTTCAAAGTACCTCATGCGGATGCATCAATCATCTGTCTTGTAGATAAATTGAGACCATTATAGAAGGTCTGAATCTGCATCCATAGTGGGAGGCCATGATGTGAGCATGTCCTGAGCAAGTCCTTAAACCGCTCCCAAGTATCATATAGCGTCTCCGCTTCCAATTGAGCAAAACAAGAAATATCATTCCGAAGCTTAGTGGTCTTTGCAGGTGGGAAATACTTCTCCAAAAATTTCTCTACCAATTCATTCCAAGTTGTGATTGAATTTCTTAATAGGGAGTTCAACCACTGTTTTGCTCTTCCCCTCAAGGAGAAAGGAAATAATCGCAGTCGAATGGCATCATCCGTGGCTCCGTTGATTTTAAACATATCACAAATCTCTAGAAAACTAGAGATGTGGGCATTAGGATCTTCATCTTGCAGACCGTCAAACTGAACATATTGTTGCACCATTTGTATGATGTTAGGTGCAATTTGGAAGTTATTAGCCACAATGGTTGGCCTTGCAATACTAGAGTTAGCTCCAATAAGTGTAGGCCTTGAATAGTCGGACGTGGTCCGATTTGCTTCATTCCCTTTGTTAGCCATGTGTGGTGAATCTTCTTGCTCAATGAATTGAGTGTTAGCCTCTTTACCTTCTTCCTTGATTTCAACGATTAACTCGTCGTCTATGGTCGCCACAACTTGTCTAGGTCGCAATCTCAAATTTTGAAGGGCAGTTCTCTTAATTTCAGGATCAAGTTCTACCAAATCTTCCTAGTTGCTTCGGGTCATGCACTACAAGGGCAATAAATATAAAATCAATTGCAGCTCTAGATAATAAAAATAAACAATGAAAACAAAAGAAAATAAAGAAAAAAAAAAAGGTTAAAGTAATAAAGCAACTAGCATTCTTAATAGCGAAAATCCCCGGCAACGGCGCCAAAAACTTGATACGAGGTAAGTGTACCTATAAATTTTAATATAGCGGATGTGAGTCCGAGTCGATCCCTTAGAGATTTTGAGTAATAATATTAACCTTAACTTTATTATCTAATCGGAAAATTGTGATAAATTGAATGAATTAAAAATACTAAAATTAACCATCTAAACTAATTATGAAACTTGATTAAACAAATTAGAAAGTAATAAAACTACAAACGACTTCAAGAAATTAATAACGTATTTATGAATTATTTCTCCTAGTGTTTAACATGTGACCACTTAAAATATATTCAATTCATTTTCTATTATTCTTAACCGGAGTGATTTACAATTAAAGCTAATATCTTTCTCAAGTATATTAACCCTAATCCTAAATTATTTACCGGAATCTCTTCACTTAGTAATATAACTTAGAATTACATTAATGTATAATGAATTCCCACACAAACAATTAACTTTCCGAAAGAAACATGTATCTTATCTCTAAGTATA